>SNVD02014126.1:600000-882840 GCA_013180625.2 Boswellia sacra
GGACTTGCAAATTGATTGAGCTATTGTGATTAGAAGATGGTAATTCATTTTTATATTAGAGAATTGTTCGGAAAATCTGTTGGCAACACAAGTCCATGGTCGTTGATAATCCTTATCTATGTTTTGGTTTCAGTTTCTTAAGAACTTGAATAGTTGAAATAAAATCTTAGACACTTAAAAGAAAAAAAAAATTTGATCATGAAGTCTTCTGTAATAATCAATCCACCTAGTTATTAGGAGTTTTTTGTGATTTAAATTTTAAATTTAATAAGACTTAACAAGGGGTTTAAAAAGAGATTAGATTGGCTCAAATAACATCACCCATAGTAGAATTAGTTTCGAGTTTGTGTTATACAATTAAAAAAAAAAATCAATATTTCCTAATCGCAACCGTTTACCATTCCCAAGCACTTAAATCAATTTTGATTTGCTTTTCAATGCTATAAAAGATCTATATTGGTGTTGGGGAGGGGAGGCGTTTGGCAGGATATGATTTCTTGCAAAAACTGCAGATTTTATTGGGTTTTTATGATAGATTTTATTATTAAGTTAATAACTTGAAGAAGGATTAAATGTAATGACCATAGTCAAAAAAAATTTCATTGCAGAATTAATAAAGGAATCTACTTTCCAATTCTTTTAAAATTTTGCATTACAGAGTATATGTTTCTAACAAGAAATTATAAGTTTGGCTAAGAAGAAAGAGAAAATCGTAGTTTTGATATTATTTAAAATATTTTATATACATATATCTTTTTGAAAAATACTGTACTTTTCACTCATTACAATTAACTCTTCCTACAACTTGAATTAGTAAAATCTTATTAGAGATATAATTACTATCTTATATACTGTAACTTCCCTTATTTATTTTTGTTTTTACTCCTTTAGTGAATTTTCACTAACTCATATTATAAGGGATTGGTTGTAGAATTTGTTTGTTGATGTAGCATTGCTCTATTTTAATAAAGAGATAATACTCTTAACAAAGAAATATGAGGAATGAAGAACTACCATATCCACTTAAATAACTCAACTCCGGAATCCTCAAATCTTCTTAGATAATATTTTTTTGTTCTTTTCCCGCGACACGAGACGGGCTTTCTCTTTCTATCAGTTTTATATCAAAATAGATTATTTGTTCTATGTCCATGACCAAAATCATTATTAAAGGCAAGGAAGAGGCGCAATAGCCTTTCTAATGAAAATGAATATTTCTCTCACATTCACCTTTTCTGCTGGCTGGGAGCAATTGCTTGGACTAGAGTTGAAAGTTTGAATTAGTGTAGTCGACAATATATATGCAGAGGGCAATTCTTAGGCAAGAAAGTGAAGCCATTAGAAAGAATTATTGTATTAAAAGTGGAAGGAAAGTCAGGTGGCTGAAACTTAAAAGATTAAGTGGATACCCAATTGCTGGATGAAGGGATGTTTTAGAAATTAACTGGGGTTTAGTGCGAAAAAGAAATAGAAATTCAAATTTTAATAGATGAATTCAGAAGTGAGGGTTTAAGAGTTAAAAAATAAGGATCAAATGGAACGTATCATTTAAAGAGTGCTAAAATAGAGTATGAGAGAGACTTAACTAACCATACCCTAATTTAAATTTGAGGTTCATTTTCTCCAATTTCATGGGCCTGATGGGCTGGCCAATTACTCAACCTTGGATGACTAGGCTCAACGCTGCCCAACCCAGTTAAGAGCAGAAGCCTGGGCTTAGTTGTAGTTTAGCGGGTTCGGCTTAGTCCGTTTATCATCTTCGTTGTCATTGCACTACTTCTATTTGATAATATATTATTACAACATAAGATTAATTGCAAACTTAGACTTTTTGTTGATTTATTCAAGATAAAAAAAATAAGTAACATATAGTTTACAAACAGTTCTGTGTAAGTTATGATTCTTTACTAGTAAAAATAAGAATTATGGAATTAAAAAAATTATATATGTCAATTGAATATGATTAAAATTATATCATGATATCATAATGCTTCATATTCAATTCGTATTTTCACAAGGCTGATGTTCCTAGAACAAAGATGATCGTAATTGCAAAATTTAGTCATCTTTCTCAACTATATATGAGTTAGTGTAGTCATTTTAAAGTTAAACTTGAATTCTTTGTATCTTAATTTCAATTTAAATAGTTATATATTTTTTAGCAACAAATATTGTTCTATATAATCCTATTATAATTTTTTTAATCTTATTTTTGGGTCATTTTACTAGTTCCATTACATGTGATTTCACGTTAAAGTTGTCACACATGGTGGTATAATTCTTGCTCAACCTTGTATCACTTGATCATTTTACTCCATAGAAAAAGGCGGGAAAAATTCAGATGTAGAAAAAAAAAAGGTGAATCATTTCTATGAACTAAAAAGAGAAACATCAAACATATACCACAGAGAGCTAAGCAAAAGTGGCTCGAAGCTCAGAAGGTGTAATAAGAGAGACAATTGTCCCATATCGTTAAGTACAGTGATCTACAGTTCTTTTTTCAAGAGTTGGAAGTAGCCCACAATCAGCAGGCTCAGCAAGGCGAGCCTGTAACCAAATGGGGCAATAAAGTGGTTGAATCCTGGCTAGGCTTCTCAGGTCAGATGTGGTTGGGTAACTGCTGGCTCGTCCAATACAAGTAGAGAGTGAGCCACACTGGCCGAGCGAAGGCTCGGACTGCATCGGTTCTTAAAGTGGAGGGCACAACACAGGGCTAGTTTCATAGAGCAGCAAATTCCTCCTGCTCTTGTCAGCAGATGGAAAGCGAGTCGGTTCCCATCAAGCCCTGCCCAGTCATGCCTGAAGAGGTCTTCTCAATGAAACAACCATTTCTTTTTAATAAATTTATGTTATTAAGTCAAAATTTTAAATAGTAAATAGTTTTTTTCGAGTTTATTTGCACCCAACGTTTTAATTAATCCATCAACTTTTTTGTTAAATTTTTTATTATAAAATTGTCCTTGTATAAATTTACAAATAATTACATCAAAACCTAATTAATAAGTTAAACACTTCTTTGCTCTCTATATCCACACCAATCTCTACACTAGGATATGACAATATTGTAACTTAGTCAAATCTTTTAAAATGAAAAGCTCAAAATTTTAATTAACGTCTAAACTTCTTTGACAAATAGCATGGAGCCTTCACTGTACCTTTCTACTGAAATCTCTCACTAACCTATTCCAAATAAAATATAATAGTTTTTAAATCATACTAAATAACTCTTCGTTATTAATTAACTAGGCAACTCCGCATGCTATAATTCTATTTTCTTTTTCTTAAATCAAATTGGTTTATAAAAGGGAGAAAAATTAATAAGGATCCTAAACAATGATGGCAGTTGAGTAAGATTGATAGAGAGAGAGTTCTTCAAACCATTGGATCTAAGTTATAAACTTCATTGTAGACAATCCTTGTGACCAGAAATTGGGGCATGCAATTAGCAAAGAGAAGAGAGTATTCATTGATTGATAGTCGTGAAACAAGAGCGAAGAGGTGGAGAGAGATCTTAGGAGTAGAAGTTTTTTTCTGTTTTAAGAAAGGATTAATATTTTATTCTTTGGTGGGTGTAAATATTTATATTAAATAGGGTTACATTTGGTATTAAAATGGGCTTGTAAAGTAAAAACTATTATTTTAAAATTAAAGAGTGGGTTTATTAAAAAAAGAAAAATTTTTATAAATAATCATAGGATATGATCTATTATCATATATGAACTTATTTTTTAAAGAATAGACAAAAATAACCCTATCCTTACTTCCTATCTATTTTCGTTACACATCTCAAGTTTAAATTGGTAAATGAGTGATTAATATTTTTGAAAAGCGTTTTCTTTATTTTCTAAATATTTAAATTATATTATGTAAATTTTAAATAATAAAATAACAAATAAATACGTCAACATCCCTAAACCTAAACCTAAACTAAAGCAATATTTGTAGCCTTGACCTCCAACTGCTTCAGACTTCTAAAAGCCATCGCCGCCAGCAGTAGCAACAGTGTCGGTGTGGGGTTGGCTCTCGGTGCACGCATGGTGTCGATGCCGACGATCAAGACTCCTACCTCTACCAATTTTCAAACCTCAGTCTTCAAGAAGAAGACCTCCAAGTCCTTGAGACCTTTCAAAGTTGTCGCTGCCAGCAGCAGCATCCGTGTGGGGTCAATTCTTGGTGCACGCATGGTGTCGATGTTGACGATGGTGGGGTTTTGTTTTGGGAATTTTTTGGTTTGTCGTTTCCTTAATAATTAGGAAGATTGTTATTTTAAATTCTTTTAATTTTTATCCAATTGATCAATTAGAATAAAGGTCTGAAAAGTCGAAAGAAGTTTCTCAAGGGTGGTCACTGAATGATTTTGTAAAAGTGAAGGGAGGGCACCGGAAAAAATGGTCAAAAGGTGAATTTATGTAAAATTTCCCTAAAAGTTGGGAATTTTGGTGGCGAGTGTTGTGCTGGTGTTAAAATGAACTTTTTTTTCTTTAAATTTAATCTTGGTTGGAATTGTTGTTTGCGGTGGTGTCTCTAGGTGTCGTTAGCTTGTGGGGTTGTTGGGTTCTGTTGGGTGTTGAGTTGCTGATGAGTGTTATTGCTGTGGGTGGTCCTTGGTTAGAATTTTTTTAATTTTTTTGTTCAAAAACGATTAAGAGTTTGAAGACTAATGAATTTACATAACTTTTTTTTTATTTTAATTTCTTGTTAATTTTGGCTTGAATGGTTGTTCGTGGTGGTGTCTGTTGGGTGTTTGCTGGGTTGTCTGCTAGGTGTTGCTGGGTTGTTGAACCACGGTGGAGTTCTGGATTGTGCAACCATGGTGACGATTGTTGGGCTTGCGGCTGCCGTGTATATGTTGTTTACAGATTTAACAGATTTAGGGTTCATCATTTTTATCTTTTAATACTTCTAACGTAAATTAAATAAAAGAATTGCACAAACTATGTCAAAGGAAAGAATTGGCCTATTGGTAAAAGGGGAAGGAGTCATTACCTTTACTTGGGTTCGAACCTTTCACTTCAAGAATTTTAATATTTATATCAAAAGAGTAAATCAGTAATTACGCATGAACTACTCATAATAGAAACGGACAGCTAATGCCGAACTCATTTCTGCCTATTTTGTTCTATTTAAAAAAAGAGACCATTTATAATATTAGGATACCTCAAAGCTATTAGGAAAATTTTCCTTAAATAAATGAGTGTCTTAATCAGAAAGAGGAGATAAATAACCTGACTTCTTTTAATAACGTATTCATAACCTTTTATAAATAAGGATATATATATATTGAATCCAGAATAGTTATGCAATCTAATAAATAATCTGCGAACAGGAAAAGTTTTAAGGGTTGAAATCCAGAATTTAATTTTAAAACGGTGGGAATTTAATCAGAATGGTGTATGATTTGATTTTGGCATGTTTATACTGTGTTCTTTTTTGAATTATGTGTTTTTGTTTTTAAAATGATTTAGAAAATAAATTTCTATGATTTAGAGAACTATTGTAAGTAAATGATATGCGTTTGGAAATGAATTCGTAAAATGCAAATTTGAAAATGGTTTTAAGAATATGTGTTTGGAAATGAATTCTTGAACTGAAATTTTGAAAACAAAAACAAGATATGTGTTTGGAAATGAATCATTGAAATCAAATTTTGAAAACAAAAATATAAAATACGTTTGGAAATAAATCCAAAACACTTGTTCTTACAAATTGTATAAATAAAAGGATTATTAACAAATAATATTTTAAAGTGGTAATCACACGGAATCCCCCACCCCCCCAACCCCCCAACGGTTTTGGCTTAATTTCATCAATATTCACTGTTTGTCATTTTGCATCACCGCCTACCCTCTGATATTTCTGAAATTCATCATGGAGACCCTTTCCGTTAGATTTCTGTCAAATACTTGTAATTTTTTTGAAATTTGAGGGGTATAATAGCCATTTAACTATAAAAATTAATAAAAGAATTGATTAGAAATAAAAAAGTATAATAACCATTTAACAATAAAAAATTAATAAAAGAATTTATTAAAAATAAAAAATTATTAAAAATAATTATTAAATCTTCTTCCCTTCATCCTCTCGGTCCTCCCTCCCTTCATCCTCTTCTTCACACCCCAAAATCTCTCAACTTTCTCTTCTCCATCTCTCTCAATCTCTCAACTCTCTTTTCTTTCTGTCTCTCTCACCTTCTCTCTCTTCTAGGAAACCATATCCCGCCTCCTCCTTCCTCTCCTCTACTACAACCATCACCGCTGCCTCCTCCACCACCACTTCCACTTCCTCCCCCACAGCCACCTCCCTTCTCCCTTCCCTTCACTACACCTAGTGCCCGACGCCGAAGCCATCACCTAGTATTTCTCTTCTGTGTGTCTCTGGAGATGGAATTTATGAAGATTGTTCGCTTAAAGAGTCTCAGTTGAGAAATATAAAGGAGAAGAAAGCGTTGGTGGCAGATTCGGTTTCTGTTTGTTTTAGATTCGCCGAAGTCATCACCCAATATTTCTCTTGTATGTGTTTTGTTTGTGTTTCGGTTTCTGTTTGTTTATGCTTTTGATGGGTGGGAGGTAGAGAGTGGCAGTGACGGAGAAGACGATATCGTCGTCAGTGGAGGAGGAGGAAGAGTTATGAGCGTTGTTCTCAAGAATCATGACCAGATCAAAATTTTTTTCCAGAAATCAAATTAAAAATTATAATAATGTATCAAACCCAACAACTCTTCTACCACCATCGATTGAAAGGAAAAAAGAAAATAAAAAGAAAAAAGAAATTAAGACCAAGAAGAGCATAAGGAAAAGAATCTCGGTATACCTTGTGTCGAGTGTCGGATTATGTCGGATTCATAATCCGGCACTCGGTATGTCTTGTGTCGAGTGTCGGTTGTCACTCGGAATGCCTTGTGTCGAGTGTCAGATTATGTCGGATTATGAATCTGACACTCGGTATGCCTTGTGTCGAGTGTTGGATTATGTCGGATTCATAATCCGACAGTCGGTATGTCTTGTGTCGAGTGTCGGATTATGTGGTATGCCTTGTGTCGAGTGTCGAATTATGTCTCGATGTGTCTTCTGTCGAGTGTCGGATTACACTTGTTATGCCTTGTGTCAAGTATCGGATTATGAATCCGACACTCATTATGCCTTGTGTCGAGTGTCGGATTATGTCGGATTCATAATCCGACAGTCGGTATGTCTTGTGTCGAGTGTCGGATTATGTCTCGGTATGTCTTGTGTCGAGTATCGGATTACACTCGTTATGCCTTGTGTCGAGTGTTAGATTATATCGGATTATGAATTCGACACTCGGTATGCCTTGTGTCGAGTGTCGGATTATCGGTATGTCTTGTGTCGGATGCATCATCCGACACTCGACACTTACATGTATGTTGTGTCAGTTTCACAACCGACACTCGATATCAGTATATTTTCGAAGACTTCGAGTGTTGGATGATGCATCTGACACTCGACACTTACATGTCGAGTCGTGTCGAGCGATATTGTCGAGTTTTGTAGAGCGTTTTGACAAGTTGCTTGTTTGAGCTTCGTTTTTTTACCTTTTTGCATCTTATTTAATTTTAACGGCCTTGTATGTTATTTTATTGTATGTATCACAACAATTAATAAACAAGTCAAAGAAATATACACCACAAAAAGAGAAGAAGAAAACAAAACCAACAAAGCAAAGGGCTGCTTTCCCTTTTGCTGAATAAAAAGACGAAAATTAAGATGAAAGAGGATATGCAAATGGCTATGTAACGCTGGTAACAGTTTGATTGGTGCAAGGGCACTGACACCAACTGCAAAGTAAATTGGATTGTACTGGAAATATATAGGCTTCGAGACATGAATACACCATATAATAATGGATATGAATTGATAAATTAAACAACTGTAAAACAAAGAATTTAGAAGTAAATTTATATGTGTTAAACACCAGATGTAGCAACAGTTAAGGAAAACGAAACACAAAAAAAAAATAAAAATAAAAAAATAGAGGTAAAAGTAGATCTATGGCGTCCTGCAAGTGTGGATAGCAAATACACAAAAAAGGCAACTAATAAGATGAAAAAACTACTGCAATATAATCTCTTACCCAGCATAATAACGATCTATAAGGTTGATTTCAGAGCCAAGGTGAATGAAGGTAGAGATCAACTTGAGAGTAGAAGAACAAGATTCGGTACAGGCGAGAGAGGACGAAATGCACTACAGAAAATGGAGAGAGAGAATGGGGAATTACTTTTGAATTCGCCAGCACAGTAAATGGAAATATATATGGCAGACTTGGCAGCGCACTATTTGTGTATTTGGGGGCAAAATCAGGGACAAAAACGAAAATATGTTGATTTTATGAAAATAAAATTTAAAAATAAAAAGAACAAATATCTCCCAAATTCTAATGCGTTAAAGACAGAAAATACTAAAACGGAAACAGAAAAGAACACAGCCTTATTTTCAAAACCATGGTGGCCCCTGTTTTGTTGAGCAAAGTAATTATTACATATAATACGCCCCAGGTTCTTGTGAAAAACATTTCTCATTTAAAATTGTACGGCGACAAACGAATAATACAATTTAATCTTTTAATATAAACCCTTTATAAGTACATTGCTTTTTAAGAGAGTCATTTACATTCTTCAAAAATTTTTTTAAATATATATTTTTAATATATTTAAATCATTATCGATTATATATTATTTTTAAAATTTTAAAAAATTTAAAATCAACTATATTTTTATAAAAAATTATGTATTTTGTACTTATATTATATTAATTTACAACAAAAAGTAATAACAATATTTTTAAAAATTTTTACACAAATATAAAAATTATTATGTTTTATTTTATAAAAATAAATTTGTTACTAATATTTTATATCGGTCATTGAAATCTTACTGAACAACTGCTGCCATCAGATTGATCCGATGGGAGGTGATTCACACAATTACGTAAGTTTCACGGTCAAAGATACTGTGTTCATTTGCAGAGGGTGGTGGAAAATTTGGCCACCAAATGCTTTCACACCTCTCATCCTTCAATGACAAGTCAGATGCCATAAGTTCCACAGGAGAAAGATAGATTGCCTCATTCCGGTCATTTTGGCGCCGAAGGTGCCATCCGACGTGCGACGGATACCTGTTGTCGGTGATCGAGTTGACAACCGTTCGATAGCTCCTTTGGCAATTTTTTTTTACAAAAAAAATTATTAAATTATAATTATAATTGCAAAATTACGTTAAAAATTTTTTTAAAAATTTATTTTAATTAAAATAAATTGTCAAAATAATTTTTTAGATTAGTGGTATATATAATATAATGTTAATGTCACATATTAACTCTACATAACTTAATATACTTTATTATATCTTAGGATGGTATTTTTTATAATTTAATATTATACAAAATTGTAACCAACTACATGTATAGAACTTTCTAATTTAATTTAACAATTTAATACTATACAATATTACTTATCAAACATGACTAAATTAGACACACTTTAACATCTCAAAAATAAAAAATAACTATGATAAACGACTTATGAAAATTTTCAGAATAGTTACAACTTTAGAAGTTACACACAACATGATATTGCCATGTACATATACGTGTCAAGAAAGTGCAAAATGGTAAGTAACGATGGAAATAATTTCTTTTAATAAACGATGAACTTTTTTTTTTTTTTTGCTTTTTCTAAAGGGTTTAATAAAATTTATTGTTAACCGATAGAACTTTTTAGTATTCTCTTATGGTTATAGCTATATCGTTTTAATCATGGACGGACTACGGAGCCAAGGAGAGATAAGGAGGGGCAATTGCCCCTCTTGGATTTGAAATTTTTTTAAAATGTATTATCTATTTTGCCCTCCTTTATTTTAAAATTACAAATTTAATTAAATTTGATCCATTTTTTTTTGTTTTCTTCTCCCTTGTGCACCTCAATAAATTTAAAACTATGCTTTATCTTTTGTGATTCCATTTATTTATATAAAATATATAATTATGTCTTTGTTCCCATCTATTTATATAAAATAAGAAATTATTTCTTCTTCCTCTTCACTTCACTCGATACCTTCACCAAATAAAAACCTATCTTTTTTGTGTGTCTCATCTACTTACATAACAAGAATTGGAAGTTAGTATATGCAGAGGTAAAAATCTTCTTCTCATCTTTTATTTATTGGTTTTTATCATATTAAGCAAATGTACTCTATTTTAATATTGTTGAAAGCCACTTTTTTTTTATTCTTCATCTTGCTTTGTAATTTATGGATATTTATTTATTATTACTATATTTCTATGAAAATGAGATAATAATTCTATGTAATTGTTTTATTTTTTTATCCAACGATTTGCTCGTTATTGTCATTATTAGTGTGTGTGTGTCTCTATATATATATAATTTTTTTAAACTGTGTTAAGCGGTCATGATTTTGAATATTTTATATTTGTTATAATATAAATAAAATAAGCATGGATGCTACATGCCTTGTCAATTATTTATTTGCATCGTAAATTAAGAATTAAAACTTTGTTAGATTTATTGAATCATTTAAAGTTGTCAATATTAGAAAATTTTAATGTTCTTTACTCAAAAGCCAACTATTATTTATTTGGATAGTGAATTACTAAGTTGATTATTTTTTTTCAAGAAAGTGTTTTTGTTTTTTATTTTTTGAAAATTCATTTATATAACTAAATAAGGATCAATGGTTAAATGATAATTTGATTAATAATATTATAAATTAGATATTATGTCATACTTTCAAAATATTAAATAATCAACTTAGTAATTTGACATGAAATTACTTAGTAATTGAATATATTATTATTTATATGAAAATTTTAAAATTTTACTATTTATGAACTTACTTGACAAAAATTTTACTGCTTATGAAATTTTGCCCCTCCTTGACGGACTTTCTGGCTCCGTCATTGGTTTTAATGGTTTATTCTTAGACTATTGCCACATTAATATATTTTATATGTAGTTTTGTATACAAGTGATGGGTATTAGTCATTTATGTCATATAATTTATAATATGTATTACTTTATTTTTTTAAATTTATCTCAGTTCATTTTAATAGGATTATTCGTATTTTAATTTTAATATTTTTTTTACTAATAATAGCTCAAGATAATATGTAATCAAAAGAGAACCCGGAATAGTATCAAATAATGATTGAATACCTTAGATTAATAAAAAGTCACAATATATTTTCAATTTTAAAAAATTCATATATAATAATTTCATTAAATGCATTCTATTTTTAAATAATAATTTCATGCGTCTTATATATCTTATTAAAATTCGAATTTCACATATGGGATAAAAAATTTAAATGTTATACACATGCATGGTGATCTTTTACTAATCCGAGGTACCAAATCACCATATTAACGTGGAGTTAATCAAATGGTAAACAATTGTTAGGAAGAGAAGTTGAATTTTAATTCCGGTATGAACAAATTATTTCACCAAATAAAGCTATTTATTTAAACCCCTGGAGATCAAGGTGAGGAGCTAGCTTTGCAACTTCGCTAGATAAAAATTTATTTGCTTCATCTGCTGCTTTCCGAGTCTTGAAAACGAGAAGTTATGATGAGGAAGACTGTCAGGATTTCTCACAATCAAATCCACAAAATCTAAGGCTTCATCATGCATGGGTTGGACTAAATACAGGCGCATGATTTTATTCATCAAATTAGTTCATATTCATCAAAATCATGAAACACTTATGGTGGTGCTTGGTGTAATTTAAAATTGTGGCCTCTACATGTTGGGGGACTATAATTATATATAGACATAGATTGAATAATTTTAACATAATTTTTTTGACACTGATATTGGTTTTATTCATCTAAAAGGTAAAAATTATCTTTTGAATCTAAATATCTTTCAAGTCCGAAAAATGACATGATTCTAAATTGTTACTTTTGAATGTAATAGTACAACAGCGATATTTTATTCATGAACTGTATATTATAAACTATAAAAATAGTAGTTTTGCATTTTCTACTTATAGCTAGCAAAACATCGTTTTGCTGTTATTATTATTTTTAAGAAAATGAAAAGAAAAAGGCAACAAATCATTTTACACTTCTTTCTCTCTTTTTAATATTTGATATGATTTGAAAAGCTATCAACCAACATCATTTTAACTGTCTTATTATTATTTTCTTAATTGTGAAAAGAATGTATGTTCTTTTCTTGAATCTTAATAAAGAAGAGAATATATTTCTATTCAGAGATCTTCTATTTCAAATAAGAATAATATTTGTATTTATATGTTATAAGTCTGATTTCTTAGTAGTTTTCTTATCCATGATGAAGTCAAGTTGAACAAAAAAGGAGCCACAATATCCCATAAATATTAATGAAAAAAGATATAGACTTTCGTAATTTTTTTCTTTCTATCATAGTTTGATAGATTTGTTAACCTTACTCTTTACACTCTGAAAATACTTGTACCATAATTTAACTTTTAAAGCACTAATAATTTGAATAGATCATATGATCAAAATTAGTGGAATTTTTTTCTGGAGATTTTTTTTTGAGATTGAGAAATATATAAAAGAAATTCACTACAATAGTTTCAAGTTGTAAGTGAGTGATATTCTCTTTTAAAAGTTATGGTGAAGTTGATATGATTTTATTCTTTTCTATATGGATTGTGAGGGCATTTAATTTATTTTGTTCATCAAGTAGAGATATTTTAGTTTGTTTCGTTATGCAATAACTTTTTCATAAAGAAGGAAATTAGATTAATATAAGAAATATGAGATCAAACTCCTATAATATCTCTATATTTATTTAGAAATACAGGGATAAGAATTAGTTATAGTTTACGAGGAAGAACTCGATGTGAGGGGTTAGAGAAGATATGTTTTTTGTATAGACACGTAGGAAGAGTCACTGAAACACGTGCGGTAGATATATTAGGTTTCGTGCTTACTTTATATCAGTGATAAATTATTAATGTCTCTCGTTTGTGGAGATAGATAGATGATACCAAATCACGATAAATTATTGTGTCTTTTTACATGGTGTGTAATTTATTTCACACACATACATACATGTATACGTATGTGTGTGTGTGTGTGTGTGTGTATATATATATATATATATATATATATATAAGCTTCAATGTTTAGACATGCTTCTCTGCGATCTCTTAACAATATCCAAATACATTTAAATCATGAACAATATAAGTCATAGGTTCATAGTCGTTGATATAATTTTAAATAATACGTATTTCATGTACAAATAAGTTCAATTAATTCTCCAATAAAACTAACACCAAAGTCTGAGCAATTAAACCCTAACAAAAGCTTGAGTACTACTGGAATTGATAGAATACAATGTTTTCAATTTTCTAGTACTCAATTGGCTCACAATAAAATCTTGAACGGAATGATGAGTGAAACATGTCTTTCAAAAGGCGACGATGTAGGATAAGAAATAGAACAGCCGGCCCAAATACAAATGTACAAATGATAATAGGGATCGTTAAATATGATATTTTAACTTGACTATAAGCCAAGAAAAAGCTTAAACTAAAGGATAGCATCATGGTTGTTATAGCTATGAAGAGAGTTAAGAGTCCAGCCATCAATTTAAGTGGTAATGAAATGAGAAAATCCTCCTCTTCATAACGAGATGTAAGGATAGATAAAAACATCAGTATCGAAATCGAAGAACACGAAAGCGCGACTGCATCTGCTATAGCAAAAATGCAAAACACAGCGTTTCTCAAATGACTAGGTATTCCCTTATCATTGTAATCGCCTGGAACACTGAAAGCCGCTGAAAAAACCACAGTAGCAATGATTGTGGCAACAAGCATGCATGATTCTGCCGTCTTCTTCATCCACTCTTCGCCACTTTTCAGTAATTTTCCATGATCTCTAGTGAATAACTCTCGAGGTGTAAGGCCTTTTTTATTTTTCATTTCTCTATATGAAGGCATTACTAGCAGTTTAATCTCCTACATCATGCAGCATTTTGTAGAATATATGTTATAAATAGATATATCATGTCAATAATTGTAAATTAAACCATGGAAAGGAAAGCTACCTAGTAGTTTTAATTTTATTGAAAAATTTGTAATATATATAGATACATATACAACTCTACTATTAACATTCTAAAAATATATTTATATGTTTAGATTTCACCATGAGTGAATGGTAAGCGATTTGTCCAATTTATTAGGAAAAGTTCTTACATAATAGAAATGATAATCGATCGGAGATTTAGTTCAAGCAGCGTTATCAAAGATTCAGAAAGCTCTTAAACCAGAAATAATAAGACATTATTGAAGAAATGGAAGTATTTACCTTAAAGGTTTTTAGTTCTTGCTGCATCTCTAGGGCTGCTCCTGGCACCATACTGACTGCTCTTGGAGTATCTGATGAATATTTTGCAGCTAGATGCAATAAATTATTCCCATCATCATCTGGAAGAGTTGCTATAAACTGCTTATCAAAACCTATATCATTTATAAGATTGAATATGGTGGCATGACGGTGCATAACCGCAATGTGAAAAATGGTTCGACCTTTTCCATCTAATTCGCGAACCAAATTAGGATAAAAGCTAATGAGTTCTTCCAGGAATTTGGAGTTTCCGAGTTCAGCTGCCTCAAACAATAAGTTTTTATTTTCATGCATGTATGTCCCAACATTGTCACCTTTTAGTTTTAATATGCAGTTCCAAAGACATCTGAGCAATTCAAGAGCTTCAGCTGAAACGTCAGTTTCGTGATTAATCAAAATCTTTCCTGAAATGAGCAAAGAGGAATTAAAAACAAAGTTGTCAATCGCACGCTACTACAATAATTAAATATAATGTATCATGTATCTATACATAAACGACTGTGGTTCCTATGGCTTTGCCTTTACTCAAAAACAAATAGTGCTCACAAATAAATCGTAACTTTGTGACAGATTTGAATGCACTTCCATATTCTCGCTAACATTTTTTATTACTAATGATCGAGGAATAATGGTTCGGATTGATATATTTGCATTAAATAGCGGAGCAACTTACGTACCTCTGCTAGTGAATGCTGAGGGATTTCGGGCCAACATATGCAAGGCTGTTCCATCTTCCTCATACTCAACCTCGGCTAATTCTTCATGACGCTTTAGCAACTACAAAGCGAGGCCTGAGTTTTGACCCCGATATTGAAAGCAAAGAACTAAGAGAAGCGTAAAGCAATCACAAATATATGTGCAGTTCTCGGAATTTCCAAATTACTTTTTAAATGAATCATCAAATCTAAAATTTAATTTCAAAACAACTAATATCAAAAGAAGAGTCATATATGACATGCTATATCATCCATACTCGGAAAATGATTATAATACTTTTACTAGTACAAATAACCTCACTCAAAAAAATGATATAATACTGGTCCACCGTACTTATTTACGGTATCAAAATATTAAAAAAGCATCATAAAACCAACAAATAAATAATTTGATCATCTACATACCATATAAATTATAACGAATGGTTGCATAAAATACGTCATCTACTTGCTCCACTTCCGATCCTTTATGTTCTTTATACAAAAATGACGCCATATCCCTTTGTCCAAACAAAGCAGCTAAGTATAGTGGCGTCATATTTCCACCGCCTCGGATTTTTAGCAAATCGGGATTTTTTTTCAACATCTTCTCAGCGATTGGTTTAGCTCCAGCCATAGCCGCCACACAAAAGGCATTGTTCCCTTTGCTGTCTTGCAATTCCAAGTCTTTTGGTTTGATATATGTTAGCATCTCCTCCACAAAGCGAGTTTGTTTTGCTCCCGTTGCGACATGTAGAACAGTTTGATTTCTTTCCGTGATACGCAAACGTAGCGTTGATGGATAGTTATCCTTTTCTCCGAACAAAATTTTGGCTTTGTCCACGTTCCCTTTCACTGCAGCCTTATGAAGTTCCAAGCATTCGCTGTTGTAAATCTTTCCATCTTATAAGCAAGAAAACATTTAGTCTAAGTGTAAAGTCTACAATATATGGTACTTGTAAAGAATATTATTCCAATAATGGTTAAATATATTTCAATTTGGTCATGCCTATATATATGTAAATATGAAGACTGAGTTATTGTTTTTAGTTAAAATTTGAAAAGCTAATTAATTAGCTTATTTTTATGTGTGAGAGAGAGCTTACCAGAAAGGAAATTGTTGATTAACTTCTGAACTGAATCAACATTTTTCTCAACTTGGATGTGCCAATCATCCTGGGGCAATGGAGTAGATGAAATGCTAGGTTCTGCACTCATTTATCCTGAATAAATACATGTTAGTCCAAATTTTAACAACGAAAAATATATCAACGAATAAAATTGTGAACTTTAATGCCCTACCTTAATTTGTGTGAGTGAATACGTAAAATTACATAATTGGTTATCAAGGAAGGATAATATTAACAGTTATAGATTTTCCAGCTTCTTTGTTTATTTGCATCGATTCTTCTTCTATTAAGAAATGAACCAAAAACTCAAATAAATAAACTCATATATGATTAGCTGAGATACCGTGCAAAATCTATGTACTTACAATATTGATATATAAAGGTAATCACATAAACATATAAAACTAAAGACTCTGACTAGTGTCTGAGTAATAACCTGAGCAGATATACTTGAAAAGGAGATCAGAAGAAGAAACGTTTGAATGGCTGTTGGTCACCAGAGGGCCATTAACATATATAGATTCAATATCGTTATATTTCAGTCCTAAATTGGAAAATGAAAAATAAATTAAAAATGGATGATTTCCTAGTCTAAGGCCACTACTCCGTGGAAATTAAGGAAAAGTGGTGCATTTGATACATTGATCTAGACTTTTTTTTGTCAACCCTCTAACCTCTTTTTCCTTTTTTAATAAATTGGGTGCTAATATTCCATTTTTTAATTTATTTTATCATTTTAACTACAAAAAAGGTTGTGATGATGAAAGAGCACATTATAACTACTCTTATCTGCTTTTGGAATAAGTCACATATACCTTCACCTAATCCACAATCTAGGGCAAAGAGCAAAAGAGAAGTCTTTTGTGATGAAACATTTTATCACTTACACAGTAATACAAGCCATGAAGATAATTGAATGCAATGAAAACCTTTATATCTCAACACTACGGTGATTTTCCGATGATGTAAATATTAGTTACGTGTTTTATTTATTTGTATGTATATGAGAGGGTATCTGATATATGTATAATTATATAGTCAAACTTTCCAGAAATTCGTTCAACACTTTGTTATATTGATCTTCCTTCTTAAAGTAATTATATACCAGCTGGGGAAGAATTTATGCACAATTATTTATTTAAATAGTAATATAGATCTTAAAACTATATATATATATATATATATATATATATATATATTTAGTTTTAAGATCTTATTTAAATTTCTTGACAGTTTTTATTTGTTAAAATCATTTGATTCAATCTTGATCACTTGATTCAATCTTGATCACTATATTTAACAGTCAAGAGTGATCAATTCTTGATGCGTAGTGCCATCTTCACAGATAACCTTTTTTTTTTTAAATGTCAAGAAAGGGGATTATTGATAGTTATAATTATCTAAGAAGGCCTGGTTTATATTATTTGTGAGATCTGAAAGAAAGTAGTTATACGTACTATAACAGTAAACTGTAAAGTAATGTGGCACAGGAGGATTTTACGTACTTTGATTATAAAACCTATGTTCACGGATAGGTTAGAATTGCAATTCACTAAGTTTTTATTTGTAAAATCTTTATGTGCGTTTATAGTGTTAACTCACCCTCACACACTGACCTAATCTTTGTAAAAAAAAATCTCTCCAAGATTTTAAACTCTATTGACACTGCCCACTCTCTGTCGCTAAGAACTTAACAACACATTGTTAAGTAATACATAATCACGATGTTTGACGCTGAATTACATAAACACTCAACTCGCAAGTTCTCTCGAATGAATACTAACTCAAACAAACATAAACAAAATTTATGCATGATCACTATCTCTCATACATGAATAAAATCCTCACAAAACATAATCAAAGAAGCATTCCAATTTTGCATTTGAAGCTCTCCTCAATTGCTTGAATTGTTGTAACCTACACACATACACACATACAAGTTATGTGAAATAACATTATATAGTGTGAATCCCGGTTGCCCTGTCTCACCAATATCCTATAGAATCTGAATCAAACTCAATTGGTAAGAATAGGATAATAATCAATAATATAGGAAGTATTATAAATAAACTCCTAAGTAAATTAGGACATAAATAAAAGATACTCCTAAGTGAACTAGGATACCAAAATAATATTCTAATCTAGAGAGATATTCAATAAGAATCAAATACTTCCTAAAATAGACTTCTAGAAATAGTAAAATAAGAAATAATATGACACAATGTTTAAATTACAAGTTTGCTAAAATAATCATGTGCATGGCACATGCTAACGTGTCACGTTTGACACTAACAATCTCTCCTTTTTTGCCAACTTATGATGAAAACATCAAATTGTTTCTGTACAATGATCTGCATGTAAAAACAAGAATGCAATTGAAAACAAGTATATCACACATAACTGAAAGTACCAAATCAAAATGGAGTAACAACTTATCAATTAAAAAACATATAACATAATCAGTCATAATAGACAGATGACTGAATGCAGATGACCTGCAAGAAAAAGAATCAGAGCTAATTTGACAAACCTATCAAATACCTTGCAAGCAAAGTTATATGCATTAACATAATTAGAGCTAAATAAAGTAAATTGCATCAACAAAATGCAAATATCTCGATCAAATATACAAAGTAAGCAAAGTAATTCCTGCAAAGAAACAAATAAGAGCATAAGTCACAAAGCAGATCAAATATAAAGACTCTCCCTTACTCACTTCTCCTCAATTCAAGTAAGGATCAGTTCAAAACAAAATAAACACAAACACAAATAAAAATCAGAAACCACTATTCTCCCCACCTTTTTTTAAGAATAAGTTCCAAAAAACAAACAAATAGAAAATAGAAATTGAGTGCAAATCAATGAAGTTTGGCAGATTTGTGGACAAGAGGTGAAGATGGAATTCCAGTCTTTTCTTGAACCTGCCAACCTTAGTCTTGAACCTTTGCCTACGGCAGAGGGAGTAGGTTCTCAGAAGCTACTAGAGTATCCTGCTGACCTGTTGTATCCAATGAAAAAGCAGTGACTTCTGCCACAATCTTGCGGATAGCCTGGTCAAGCTTTTCAGCACTAGGTTCAGTATTGTGTAACATATCCATAAGGGATTCAGCTGCAATAGCTTATGGAATCTCCTCTGCTGGCAGCTCTAGTTCAAGAGCTTGGTCATGTGAGTGCTCTGCATCATGTGTTGTAGAATACTGTGGTGTAGAAATAGGTGGAGCTGGCTCTGTTTCGTCATGTAATGCTGTATTAGGTTGTGAATCATGAGCTGGCTCCTCTGGAAGTGATTCATTAGGAACTTCCTCCTCAATAGCTTGTATCTTGGCATATTTCGTCTTGCCAAGTTTCACCCTTTTCTATTTTTTCAGCTCAGTGCCCTTGGATTTCTGCTTAACATGCTTTCTCTTCTCCTTCTTTTCGACTATCTTGTCTATTCTAACAGCAATCTATTCAGCTTGTTCCTCCAAGATATCCTCAAATTACTTAAGAGGTTGATCTTCTACAACTTCTTTTCCTTCAAGTTTCCTTTCCAATGCAGTTTGCTTAGCCTTGATTTCCTTGATATCTTGCATAATATCCACTAAAGTGGCATTGATCGGTCTATTGGTTCCTAAACAGAATATAAATTTCACCCTATCCTCCATAACTTGATTTTGGTGAGAGGAGGGAAACCAATCAAATTGAGTAATTTTATGCAAAACCCTATACTTCTTGTAAGACCAGATCATCACGACTTGTTAACTCTTTAAGTATAGTTTCCATATCAAAAGTTTCATCAACAAAATGCATACTCTCAATAGGTATATCAAAGAAAGTATTTATTATATTGGGAGCGAATTTTACCAACTTTCCTCTACAATATACCTTGTGATAATAATAACTTTTCGGATCATCAATGCACTCAGGTATATTGGCATAAAATTCTTGAATCAAAGTCTTGACAATAGGTACAAAATTTTTTTCCCATTCTTGTCAAGTAGATGGAATCGAGAAGATCACCTAAACCATATCTGCTGAAGTCAGAGACCTTCGCTGGTCGTTCTATCTGCAGCTTATTGTTTGAGGTATATTTCAAGTAATTATTCTTCACTTCCACTGTGAGAAATTTGTTAAACTTGGGTTTGACTCTATTCTTCATTCACCCAACAGGGATTGATTCATCATCACTTATTACAGGATCAATCGGGATCTCTGCATGTCATTGTTGTGACTCTGGTGACTGTGAACTGTCATGAACAGTGTGATTAGTACTACTTGATGAAGTTGCATCTCTGGTTGACTTTTCAGATTTAGTCGAAGAAGCGATTGATGAGATTTGAGATGTGCAAGGGTTTCTGAAACAGCAAGTTATGCTAGACAAGAGAGAGAGAGAGTAGAAGACTAAATGCTAACTGACTTTGGCAAGATCAAAATAGCCCTAACTGAGTTTGTGATATACTTGGAAAGAAACTGAGGTTTAATCCATTTCAGTTTCCAATAAAATTTCAAATTTTAATGGTTTTCCAAAACAAACTCATTAATATCCTTAATGAGATAAATTCAAAATTTTGATTTTGATTAAAATAAGAAATTTTATTAAAGTAAGGATTCCCACTATTGAAGTTTTTCTCCTCCTCAATCTAATAAAGCTAACATGGCATGTTGACACATGGACACACAAGAATGTCAAATTTGAGTTAGGTTAGACAGTATCGTATGATATAAAAATCATAATAGAAAACAATTACAGTTAACATAATAATAATATCTGGACATCATATGAATTATTCTAAGGAAGCATATTTCAAAGCTGTTTATAATCATCATACGAAAGCTATTTACCTTTATTTTTCATTCAATTGAGATGTCAAAATAACATTTTGATATATTCATAAAAATTAATCTCATTAGATTATGAATTAAATATAGTAGATTTCACACAATATAAAGGTAACCCTTTTTATTTGAGTGGGTGACCTCAACATATTTTTAGATACCCTGAGGTTACTCTCAATGATGGCTTTCACACATCATATATTGGTAGCCCTCTCTGTATTTTTTATTTTTAATCAGTATCTAAATAAAACACAGTAATGATTACAACTTACACATGCTTGATTAGAAGAAAACTTATGATATTATAAATATAATTAACATAACAGAAAGCAATGCTTATTCAGAAAATTGACAGATGCCTAAGGCCTTTCTTAGATTCTTGAATATGGTTACATCTAATGCCTTAGTGAACAAGTCAGCTAATTGTTTTTCAGTGGAGATATGTTCAACGTGGATCACCTTTGACTCTATAAGTTCCCTTATAAAATGATAACTAATGTCAATGTGTTTTGTTCAAGAATGTTGAACTCGATTTTTGGAAATGTTTATAGTATTAGTATTATCACAAAACACAGTTATGGGTTTTTGTTCAATACCATAGTCACTTAACATTTACTTCATCCAAAGTAGTTGTGTACAACAATTTTCTGCTGCAGCATATTCTACTTTTGCTATAGACAAGGAGATGGAATTCTGCTTTTTGCTATGCCAAGAAACTAAATTGGTACCAAGATGAAACATTCACTTGATGTGCTCTTCCGGTCATCTGCATTCCTTACCAAATTGGCATCACTGAACCCTGCAAGACCAGAATTTGTATTTTTAGAAAACCATATCCAATTGTCATATGTTCCATTCACATACCTGATGATTCGTTCAATTCCTGCCAAGTGTGATTCTTTCGGATTTGCTTGAAATCTCGCAGACAATCCTACATTAAAGCATAAATCTGGTCTGCTTATAGTGAGATACAATAAGCTGCCAATGATGCTTCTGTATAGACTTGCATCAATCTCATTTCCTGCATCATCTTTGGAAAGTTTCAAGTTCATACAAATAGGAGTTCTCATAGGCTTTGCTTTTTCAAGTTCAAATTTCTTTACAAGATTCTTAGCATATTTTGATTGAGTATGACTATCTTATCATCCATTTGCTTGACCTGCAATCCAAGAAAGAAATTAAATTCTCCTACCATGTTCATCTCCAACTCTTCCTGCATCAACTTAACAAACTTATCAGTTTTGTTTTTGTTAATTGATCCAAAAATAATATCATCCACATATACTTGAGCAACGGTAAAATAACTAGATACATATTTGATAAATAAAGTCTTATCATTGCTACCCCTACTATAACCTCTCTTAATCAAAAAGTTTGTCAACCTTTGATACCAAGCTCTAGGAGCTTGTTTCACGCCATACAAAGCTTTATACAACTTATACACAAAATCATGATGCTTAGAATCTTCAAATCCTTTGGGCTGTTCAACAAAAGCTTCTTAATTGAGATAGCCATTTAAGAAGGTTGTCTTAATATCCATTTGATATAATTTAAAATCAAGCAAGCAAGCAATTGCAAGTAGTAATCTGATAGACTCAAGTCTAGCTACTGGCGCAAAGGTTTCATCAAAGTCTATGTCTTTTACTTGTCTATAACCTTGTGCCACTGGTCTAGCTTTATTTCTTACAACTTGACCACTTTCATCAGTTTTGTTTTTGAATATCCCTTTTGTTCCGATGATATTTGCATTTTGTGGCGTAGGAACTAATTCCCAAACTTCATTTCTTTTAAACTGATTAAGTTCATCTTACACAACCTGAATCCAAATATCCTCTTTTAAAGCCTCTTTCACATTTTTAGGCTCAATTAATGAAACATAATATGCGAATCTTACCTAATTTCTTACCTTGCTCCTAGTCTTCATCATCCTATCTAGACTTCCAAAGATTGAGCTGATTGGATGTGCCTTTTGTATCCAAGAAGGTGGATTTTTTCTTTCAACTCCACTTTTAATTAATTTTTTGTCCAGATTTGTGCTGTCAGGTATTGTTGTTGTGTCTGATGTAACAACAGTTGTTTCCTTTTTCATAACAGACTCTTCTTTGCTGCAATTGCTATTTGATACTGGATTTTCTACATCCTCTGTGAAGCTGGTTATACTTTCTTCATGAGAATACTTTGCATAATCATTCATATCATTGAGTACTACATTTTTAGACTCCATTATAGACTCAATTCGAAGATTATAAACTCGAAAAGCTTTGTTGTTTAGTGCGTATCCCACAAAGATTCCTTCATCATTTTTTGGATAAAAATTTCCTAACTGCTCTCTATCATTTAAGATGTAACACTTGCATCCAAAAACATGAAAATATTTCAAGTTAGGTTTTCTTCCTTTTAAAATCTCGTAAGGAGTTTGGTTGGTGTCAGATCTTAGAAAGACTTTATTAGAAATGTAACAAGCAGTGCTTATGGTTCAACCTATAGCCTTTTGGTCACACTACAAGAAAAACAGTTTTTTGCGACAAAATTTTTTGCGACGAAATAAAATTCGTAACAAAAAGCGGCCTTTTGTGAGAAAATTATAATTTCGTCACAAAAGTTAGCATTTAAAAAAAAAGATATTTTGCGAGGAATTTTTCGTCGCAAAATAAAACCTTTAGCGACGAATATTCATTTTCTCGCTAAAAACTCGAGTGACTAATTAGGAAAGCATTTTTTGCGACGAAATAAAACCTATTGCGACAAACTTTTCGTCGCAAAACGTATTACACAAAGACGGGATTTTGTGACAAAAAATTTATAGCAACATTAACATTTTTTGCGACAAAATTACGTTTCTCGCAAAAAAAGACCTTTTGCGACAAAAAATTCCTCACTAAAGGCCATTCTAATTTACTATACATATATGGCAATACTTGACATTTTGCAACGAAAAAATAATTCCTCGCAAAATGTGACCTTTTGCGAGGAACTTTTCCTTGCAAAAAATCTATTTTTTGCGATAAAAAATTCCTCGCAAAAAGCCATTTTAATTTGCCATGCTTACGTGGCAATACTGGACATTTTGCGACAAAAACGTGATTCCTCACAAAATGTTACCTTTCGCGAGGAATTTTTTGTCGCAAAAGGTTTATTTTTTGCGACAAAAAATTCCTCGCGAAAAGCCATTTTAATTTACCATGCGCACGTGGCAATACTGGACATTTTGCGATAAAAAGGTGATTCCTCGTAAAAAGTCACATTTTGCGAGAAAAACTCGCAAAATGTTACTTTTTGTGAGGACAATTTTCTCGCAAAAAGTCACATTTTACGACAAAAAATTGCTCGCGAAAAGTCATTCTAATTTGCCACGCACACTTGACAATATTGCATATTTTGCGACGAAAATTTGATTCGTCGCGAAATGTGACCTTTTGCGACAATAAATTCCTCGCAAAAAGTTATTTTTTTAAAATTAAAACTTAATAACTTTCCTCTTTTGTTTCCTTATCTTTGCTCGTGGTTCGTCTAATATATAAGTCTTTGTTTAAAAAATGACAAAAAAAAGAATAAAGAAAGTATTAAAAATCTAATTTGATTTTCTATAAATTGACAATTTTTAAATATAGTAGGGTCATTTGGATATTCATACAAATTTTTATTAAAAAAAAGACCCTTTGTAATTCCATTCATGCTTTTAAATGTGAAAAACTATTAAGATATTCTAAATTTAGTGTTTGTAAAAGAGATAAATAATTAAAATAAACTCTCTATATATATGTGTGTGTGTGTGTGTGTGTGTGTGCGTGTGTGTGTGTGTGTGTGATATGAATCGTTAATAATCTAATAATCAAGCATAAAATTTATTGCTAATTATTTATATATAATCTAATTTATGTGTGATTTATATATGTCTAACTGCTAAATTACAATTATGATAAACTTATTACCACGACTAATTTTTAATTGATGAAAACGAGATTGGAAAAAAAATCTAACTTCTAAAAATCTGATTTATTTTTCAACGTTTAATTATATGTCAAATAAACATAAATAAATAAATAATTAATAATCATGTAATGTTGCCTATAATTATGTTTTTTATTTTTTTGTTATAAAGTGTATTAATTTAGACAATATATTTCTCTTAGACTTTTAATTTTTATCGTATAGCTTTGAGTAAATTGTTGAGATATTTTAAACAATTGTTAGAGTTTATTTTAAGTGAGATAAATAATTAAAATAAACTCTATAATAAAAAATAAATATATTTGTTACATATTGATTACTATATGAATAATTAATCATTTACTGGTAAATGGCAAAAACTAATTTTCAATTCGTAATACATATGATACTTGTAACATATGTATATGTATATATGTCTAATAATTAAATTACTTATATGAAAAAAATATTTTTTATAATTGTAAAAAAAATTTTTAATAATTGTTACTTTTATAAAAAAGTGGATAATATCAATAATTAATTATTTATTGATCACTAAAGAAATTTTTTTTTTTTTGTAATTCCTCATATAACAACTATGACATATGTATAAATGTCTAACTATTGTTTACATTTGTTAAATAATTCTTGAGTTGTTGTACCTATTTTATTAACATTTTAATACTCAATAAAAAATAATTAAATACCATATAATGTTTTATATTTCTATTGTATATGGTTGTTATATTATTTATTAATTTGTCATCAAATTATTTAATACCAATCCAATATTATATAAATTTAATTATGGATGAAAATTTAATTAATAAATAAACTTATAATTATTCAAAATTTAAATTCAAATTCGTCGCAAAAACTAAATTTTAGGCAGACTTTTTCCCGCCTATTAAATTTCAAACTTTTTTCAATAGCTCGCACATGATAGTTATGCCATATGTATAGATGTCTAACTATTTTACATTTGTTAATGATTGTTGACTTGTATGTATTTTGTTAACACTTTTATCCTCAATTAATTAAAACTAACTAAATACCATGCAATAATTTTATATATCTAATGTATGTGGTTAATACATGATTAATTAATTGACATTAAATTATTTAATATTAACCTAATATTAAATAAATTTAATTATGTTGGATAAATTTATTTAATTACTAAATAAATTTATAATTATCAAAGTCCAAGTATGATTAATTTCAAAATCTTCTTAGTTTTTTATTATAATTTTCACGTTTGTATATTTTTTATGACAAATAAAAGAGTCTTTAACATTTTCTTAAGATTTTTAGTGAGGAAATTTTCGTCGCAAAAAGATTAATATTTTGTCGCAATATATGATGTTTTGCGATGATTTAATTTCGTCGCAAAATTAGGTTTTTTGCGACGAAATACGAATTTATTTTCGTCGCAAGAAATAAAATTTAGGCGGACTTATTCCCGCTTGAGAATTTTGAAAATTTCAAGTTCTTTAGCGACAAAAAATTTGTCGCTAAAGATCAAAATTTTTGTCGCAAAATGAAATTTGGGCGGACTTTTTCCCGCTCTTGAAATTTCATAATTTTTTAACTCTTTCTCGACGAAAATTTTATCGCAAAATATCAAAATTTTGTCGCAAAAAAAAATTTTTGACGAGCTTTTTCCCGTTTTCATTTTTTTCATAATTTTAAAAACTATTTCGCAACAAAATTTTCGCCGCTAAAGGTTAAAATTTCGTCGCAAAATATCCAACTTTTATTATATATACATGGGTTAATTTTTTGGATTATTTCATTTTCTTCTATCACTTCCAATTCTCTACTCCTTTTCTTTTCCCAACATTTGGTAAATACTTTTACTCTTTCTTTTACTTTTGTGTTGTAATATATTTTCTTTAATAGTTTAATATATTTTTATTTATTTTAATAGTTGATTAATATTATTGTCTTTTGTTTGATAGGTATTTTTGAAGATGGAATACAACTCAACATTCTCAACATTCTCAAATTCTTTGCTTCTTCAACATTGTTTTTTTCATAAACTCATTTTTTATGCTTTAATTATTACTTAACATTTTATTTTTATTTTTTTGTTTTTAATAGGTATTTTTGAAGATGGGTTGTACTTGAAGATTTGAGGATTCATACAAAGACAACAACAAAAGAATTTTTGGAGGATGAAGTTTTGCATTTTTCTTTCTCTTATTTGTATTTTTTTTAATTTTACTATGTACAAAGGTTGATATATTGTAAAAATATATTGTGATAAATTTTTTGTAATTTGTTGTTAATTAATGAAATTATTAATATAAAGAATTAAGTTGTGTAATGAGACATGTCATTTATTCTAAAATTTATAACTAATTAAAAAATAAAATCTGTAAATTCTTAAAAAATAATCAATTTTCGTGTTAAAAATTTATTGCGACGAATTTTTTGTCGCTAAAGGTAGTATTTAGCGAGAAAAAATTGGTCGCAATAAACTTTTTTAACTAAAATAATTTTATTAAAAAATGAGTTGTTTTCTAACAATTTGCGACAATATTGGAATTCATCGCAAAATATACTCTTTTGCGACAATTTTTATTTTGTCGCAAAAAGTTGACGTTATGTGATCTTTTTTGTGACGAAATATTTGTCGCAAAATACCACTTTTTGTGAGGAATTCCAGAATCGTCGCAAAAAAACATATTGCGACTGGAGTGCGACGAATTTATTTTTGTCGCAAAAACTTATTGCGACGAAATTTTAACTTTTTGCAACGAAAAATTTCGTCGCAAAAACTCATTTTTCCCGTGGTGTCAACTTCTTGCTATTGAGCATCACTCTAACCATTTCTTGAAGTGTCCTGTTTTTCCTTTCTACAATGTCGTTCTGTTTAGGTGTTTTGGGTACTAAAAATTCATGTTAAATTCCATGATACTTGCAAAAGTCAGCATAGCTAACATTTTCAAACTTCTTGTCATGATCACTCCTTATTCTCACTATCCTGTCAATGTTCATGTTTTGCTTATTTTCAAGCTTTACACAAAGATTTCTGAAAGCTTCAAAAGTATCAGATTTTTATCTAATAAAATCAATCTAAGTATATCTAGAAAAATCATCAACACAAACAAATACATAACTCTTACCAAAAATACTTTCAATATGCATGGGACCCATGAGATTCATGTGAAGTAAATCAAGAATTTTAGATGTGCTAAGATGTGAGACAAATTTATGTGCACCTCTAATTTGTTTTCCCAATTGACATGGTCTACAAATTCCATTGATTTTGTCATTAAGTTTAGGAACACTTTTAATAACACCTAACTTAGTTAATTTAACCAAGTCTTTGTAGTTTAAATGTCCTAACTTTCAATGCCATAATTCTAAGTAGAGGTGCTCATGGGTATGGTATGGTATTGCTATACCATCCCCCTACCCTCCATAGGTCAGGTTTTAAATTTTTATACCATATCGTACCATTCTTGAATACAATACCATACCGCATCCCCGCATGGTAATGTAGGACGGGTATGGTATGGTATTTTCGGGTGGTTGATCAAATTGACCAAAATTTAGATAATGCTTTGCCGTGTTTTTTTTAATGATTTTAAAGCTTTATGTATAGCTTTTTTTTCCAAGATTTTGATACTTTGAGTTCTTATTTTGACATTGTTTAATATTATGATTCACAAATTTTGTATTAAATAAAAAATCTAGCAATTATATATCCTTAACAATACAAATAATAAAGTAACTATATATTCTATAACAACACAAATAATCAAATAACAATATATCTATAACAACACAAAAATATTAAGTAACTACATATTTCATAACAGCACGAATACTCAATCAATTAAATATCCATAACAACACAAATAATCAGTAACTACATATCGCAATCCTTCCACAAAGTTCTAACCTTCTAGTCAAACCTTTAAGTCTTACAAAGTTTCAACTTCCAATATAGTACAAATTAAAAAAAAAAAGAAATTATAATTCACTTAGAAAGATAATAAATATATTAAATTTTAAAAAGAACAACAAAAGAAAGAAAAAATGAATATTATTATTGAAATTACCTCAAACTTTTCATGGTTAGGAATTTAAGGTTACCAACATTTTCATTATATACTCTATTAAGGTATATAATACTCACACATACATATTATATGTAACTATTTATATCATTACACGTGGCATAATTTTTAATTTTTGAAAAGAGGTATGGTATGATACGGTACGGTATTTTTGGGTTTTTCTAAAAATACTTGCCACCATACCATACCATGGAGGGTTTTCAAAATTTTTACCATATCACATCCTATTGTTTTCTTATACCCTACCCTACCTCCACCATATCATGGCGGATGTGTCGGATTCAGACGGGTGGGAAGATACCATGCACACCCCTGATGAGTTGATGATAACATAGGCAAAACCAAAATATTTTCTTTGGTGGGCTAAAATTATTTCTCTAATGTTTAGTTTATAACTAAATTTTACCATGAAAAAGTCTATATATACAATAAATGTGTAAGGTAAACAAAGTATATATTTTATTTTTATTTATACAATAAATTAAAAATTTAGATGGAAAGAGGAAGAGAATAATATGGAAAGTTATAATTTGCTAAATTGAAATTTAGATGAAATTTGGTAAAGAGAATAAAGACTATACATAAAGAAATTTTTTATTTTAAATATAATATAAGATTTAAGTTGGATCTTATCTATATAAATCTTTTGCTTTTCTTAAGTTTGGATGGGCTACAGGTAAGAAATTTTATTTTAAAGCAATAATATAAGAGTTATAATTTAAACCTTTTGTATCAAATTGATATTTTTCCCAAAACTTAACCTTTGTTTTGCCCCTGGATAATAACTAATTTTAATCATAACTTTAAAACTACCATAATTTGAGTTGTAAAATAAATTATGTAGTTTGTTATCACCAAATCAGAAGAATAAAATATTACAAAGGAAGTTTGGAAAAAAGGCTAAGTTAAGCTAGGAGCATTTTAGGCCTCTTAGTCTCCTACAAGTAAACAATAATCTGGGTGTTCATTTGCCAAAAACACTCCAACCTTGATATCAAGTAACTTAAAATCGGCGTTAAGAGAGGTCCATCAAATTCTTTTAATAGTGGTGGCCAACATGAATTAGCTTGTCTTAGGCCCATCTAATGTGAAACATAACGTCTTTTTTAATTAGCTTTGTCTAGTTCCAGGCAATCGATGACTACCAGTAAATTTATGAATAATTCAATTCCTAGGGTTAGTATGGCCCCAAAACTAAGGCCGTATTTAATGCACGCCTTTAGGTTTGAAAAACAGCTTTTCCGTCCCTTAAGGTTTTTCGGTTAACGGAAATTGTAACAGAAGCTAAGTAGATAAGGGTAATTTGGTAATCTTGCTTCTATTAATTTTGACACATCATGAGTAATTTGGTAATCTTGCGTATATTAATTTTGACTCATCATCAATAGACCAAGCGCTTGTTTATTTCAACTTTTATAAGTAAGCTTATTGAAGTTGATCTTCTAAGTAGATTAAGGACTTATTTATTTCAATTTTTACGAGTAGAGTTTATTAAAGTAGATCTTTTTAAAGTAAAACTTTTATTAAAAAATTATTGATTATTTGATTGGACAAATTTAGAAGCACTTACTATAATTAAATTATCAAAAAAAGTTTTTTAACAAAGAAAGAATAAAGTAAAATATTTAAAATTAAATAAGAGTATCTTTGGCATTTCAAATCTTAAAAAAAAAAAACTCTTTTCTAGCTTTTTTCAAAAGCCTCAATTTTGAGATTTTTTCAATAGATGTAAAATAGCTTTTTAATCATTTAAAAGCTCTTCTCGTGTGGTAGCCAAACGATACAAAAAAAATTTTAAAAGAGCTTTTCACATTAAAAAAACTCTTTTACCTAGTAGTGAAGCCCGAACAAACACATTCTAATCAATTTAAAAAAAACAACACATAATTATGATTAAACCAATTAAACTAATAAATATTGATTAAAAATTCAATTACATATTTAATTATAATTTAAAAAACAATAAGAAAACTAAATACCCAAAAGCTTCTTGCAAATACTGACATGCAGCTGCCCCTTCATAGCACCACCACCGTCACAAATCAGCGTGACCCTTTCACAGCACCACCACAAGCCAAGATACGCCCCTTCATATCCCCGCCACCACATCGAAAAAAAAAAAAACGCTAGCAAAGTACCCACATACCAAATTAAACAATAATTATAATTAAAAGAAAAAAGCTCGGGCCTCCATCTCTACCACCACCACATGCCACCATGACCCCTTAAACCATGCAACAGCACATCAAAAAAAAAAATTAAAAAAATAAACACAATTAGGAACCCTTGATAAAATTTGGATACATCTTGGAAAATTTTCATGCTATAGACACTTTCTTTATAAAAAGACTCAAATACCCTTTGAAATTCAATTTATTCCTAAACTCTTTATTTCCCTTTTTCCTTCACTTACCTCTTCCTATTTCTACAACCGTGTCTTATTTTTATAACCGTCTGTTATTGTCCAGCTTTTAATACCCCTCGACACCGTTGAAAACGCAGTTCGAAATGCAGCAAGAGGAACGAGAAACTTATTCTGTGTTTGGGGATTCGGAGTAGATTTTAGGGATTTTGAATTTGAGGATTTGAGGATTTGAGTTTGGGTTTGTATTTTGTATTTTTTTTGTATTTGTGAGGCTAAACGAAGTATTATTTGATTGATTTTTTGGTTTAATGTGTGTAAAAATGGTAAAAATCGACGCATTTTGTCGTGATGAAGGAGACACTCGAAGTGTCGAGTCCTGTTGGATGCTTCAACAGACACTCGACATCATCGTCGGTGTTCACTCGAGAGTGCTTTCTTTGTCTTGACAAAATACGTCCTTTTTTTTTAGTTTAAGTTTCAAAGGACATTTTAGTCATTTAGAGAGAGAATAACGAAAGTTTTTCTTACCTTGTTGCTTAGCTTCAGTTGTTGAAGATTGTTTCGGACAGTGATGTGTATGAAAGAGTGACTGATTTCTTTATTTCGTTTAGTTCTTTTTTATCTAAATTCAATTACATAAATAAGGGTAAAAGTAATTGAGTTTTTTTGTCACAAAAGTGTCTATAACATAAAAATTTTTTAAAATGCGTCCAAATTTCATTAAGGATCTCTAATTGTGTCTATTTTCTTATTTTTCCCGAAAAAAAACCGCTACCAAAGCACTCACGCACCAATTTAAACAATAATTATAATTTAAATAGAAAAATCTTTGGCAAATAAAAATTACAAAAGATTATGTGTTGTCCACCTCCTAATTCACAAAACAATGAATGAAGACCATAAAATCAAAGCTATTTCATCATATGATACATATTACAGTAGAAAACAGTTTCGCCGCAAAAATTATGCACTTAATTTTTGCATGCTTCTAACAATTTATCTTTGGCCTCCATCTCCACCACAACCACAAGGCACCATAACCCCTTAACCGCTGCAACCACACATCAAGAAAAACCCTACAACAGCACCCATACACTAGATTAAACAATAATCATAATTTAAATTAAAAAAAGAAATCGGCCTCAACAACTCAAGCGGTGAATGGCCTATCTTCGGTGATGAACGGTCGATGAGGACCCTTGGGTTTTAATGTGCAACTGCTACGAAGACTTTTGAGAGGGATGATAACGGCGATCTCGGGGCGGCGGAGGAAGGTGGTGGATCCGGTTTAGGTTTTGTGGTTTTTGAAGGTTTTCGATGGGTTTTGAAGTTGGTGATGAAGGAAAATTTGCAGGAGAGATCCTGGTTTATGGGCTGGTGGTGGGGTAAGATGCCACTCGCCAATAACAAGCGGAGAAATGGAAGGGAAAGAAGAAACGCCTTTGAGAGAGAGAGAGAGAGAGAGAGAGAGGAGAGTTTTAATTTTATACATGTAATTTATTATAATAAATATTTTAATTAATAATTTAATAAATAAGAATATATAAGTGAGAGGGTATTTAAGTTATTATACTCATATGTTAATATAAGGTTACGATTATATCCCTAACTCTGTTATAATTCCTGTTAATGGACAGACCTCAAGGGGCAAAAGAGCAAATTTTTCAAACCAGTTCGTCTTAGTACGTGGAGGGCAAATTTATCCCTACTTAGTTAGGTGTTAGCGAGCTGCGCCAGCAACCTGCCATGTGGCAAAGGCTGAAATGGCCAGGTAACAACTAAACCATGGTGTCAGGCTAATGTCATCGAGGAAATAAGGTTACATCTTCTGGCTCAGTGATCAGTGTCTCATTCGAACACAGACAATACACGAGGACATGATCAAATGTAGTCTACATTATTTGAGTCAACCGACCTTTGCTGTTTAAATAAAGTTTTCAATTATCTCAAATATGGAGACTTTATTAAACCGATGTTGGTTATTTGGTTCGATAATACAGAAGACTTTTAATATTAAATTGTTAAAAAATTAAAGTAAAATAAAGATATCTTTTTATATTTTCTAACTTAAAAAATGAATTAAATTTGAAATTTTCTCATTAAATACAAAAAACTTTTTTAATCACTTATAAATTCTTTTTAAATGGTAAACAATACAAATAAATTTAAGAGAGCTTACAGCATTATAAACCCTTTGGTTAGTAGATAACTCACAACAAATATGCTAGCTCTCCCGTCTTCATATTTATGATATATGTATATAAAGTTTAGGGAGGATTTAGGCTGGATAATTTAAGCTGATAACAATATAATAATTATATTAGCGAGGGAAAAGCCTGGACAGCAAAGCTTTGGTAAATTATACACGTGAAGAACCGTCACCCTAAGAAAGAAAAAATTGGGACGAAAATGGCTATTTTAATTCACTTTGTTGGCTATCAACTACAGTATCTCAGAGTGGAAAGGCTATTATTAATTACAAAAGTATTTTTAAGTTACAAGTGCTCTGGATGATACTTAAGTTCGGAAGGGTATTATATTTGCGAGTGTACATATATTGGGGATGCCGAGTAAAATAATTATAAATCAACATAAAGCAATAAAAATAATAATATTATTATATTTATAAAATTTATTAATAAAATTCATATGATATCAAATAAATAAAAAAACATTAATATAATAAATATTAATAAGTTATATTATATCGAATAAATGACGTTGCATTAAATTATATACGTAATGATACTGTAAAAATAATAATGAAAATATAAGAGAAGAGTGTAACAAATAAATTTAAGAAGACGAGAGAATCATTATCTACGGGACTTAAAATGATACAAACACAAAGCTTGGGCATTTATAGGTACATTCACCGCCAACGCCTCGTATCTCGACCAATTACATTGTGCCAAAATGCCAACCAATAAAAGTGCACCGCGTTTACATAAACATGTGAAGACATGTCGAGTTTCGAAGCGGTGGAAAGCAATTCAAAAGAGTCAACTCAAAATTAAAAAATAGCTACAAGACAAAAACAGCTTAGATTGGGTGACTTCGAGGCTGCAAAGCTGAAGATAAGATAACCCAGACGCTAGATTAAATATCAAATTTCAATAGTTACTAGTGTTCGCGTGTGTGAAAGTTAATTAATATTATGAGTGAAACAAGTACTCCAAACTACCACTTCGTTCTAGTTCATGGTTCGAGCCACGGAGCCTGGTGCTGGTACAAGATCCGTTCTCTTATGGAAGCATCAGGATACGAGGTCACATGCCTTGACCTCAAAAGCGCAGGAATCGACCCATCTGATCCCAATACGGTCTTCTCCTTTGAGGATTATGATAAGCCTCTTATCGACTTCTTACTCAACCTGCCAGAGCATGAAAAGGTCTCTCTCTCTCTCTCATCTCTTCATCAGTCTTAATAGATAACCTTTAGGGTTATTTCTAACAAGATATTAATTTGGTATAATTAATTGTAGGTTATTTTGGTGGGACACAGTGCGGGAGGTCTGAGCTTGACGGATGCTTTGCACAGATTTGGCAGTAAGAAGATCCATATGGCCATTTATGTGGCAGCTAACATGTTGAAGTATGGCTTTGCTACAGATCAAGATGTCAAAGATGTAAGTTATGTCCATTAATTCATGTCTAAAATTACTTTGTATGATGAACTACTATGCTTGGGCTTGGGCTAGTGCCAGTCAACGATTTAGGTATGGCTGTAGGTCCACTAGGTTTGATTTTATTTTTGAGTATTTTAGTTTTATTACTATTTGGTCCCCCATATCACTCATGACACCGTCTCTAATTAAGGGTAAATATGTATTTTAGTCGATAGAACATGTTTGAAGAGTTCAAATAATTTTTTATCGTTTAATTAAATTCTTTGCAAATGAAAACAAACTCTTGGAGGGGGATTTATTCAAACCTCCATGTGTTAGAGGAGGGCTGAGTCCATGTGCTTGGGCCTAACCATTACCTTGTATGTAATGGGGGCTGTTTTGAACCTTATGTGGGATGTGGGCAGGCCCATCACCTTGCGTGGGGTGGGGGATTCGCTGGGGTTTGTGGGCAAGGGCTGAGTTACTCGGCTCGCTTGAAGGAGAAGTGGGATTAGGGCTTGGGCTATCACCTGGTAAGGGGTGGGGGGCGGATTCGGGTGTATGAATAAATGGAATATGTAAAAAAATTATAAAAAAAGAAAATTTTCAAAAAGAAAAAATTGTCAACTTTGAGAAGATCAATACCGATGGAAAGGGTGAAAATCAATTCTTTGTGAGCCTTCTTTGATTTCTTGCTTCAGACCCTGCCAAGGGGACGCCGATTTACCCACTTCTTACATTCTTGCTGCTTTTGAGAATATCTTAAAGCTAACCAACAAAGAGGGTGTGCGTCGACAAGTAATTTACATTGTAGTAATATGAAATACTAAGAATTTGGTTAGTCAACAGACAAATAAAAAAGTAAAGAGAATGAGAAATAGATTTATTTTGGGTGGGAAGAGCTTCGTAGTGATGTGAAGGAAAGGAGACCTTATGAGATGTTTGATGATTATTTTTGCATAAGAGTTCTGAAAAGTTCCAAGCCAAAAGGCGGTCTGCAAGTGAATGATTTATAAAGGGAAATTGTGGATTTTTTTTTTTTTTTTTAAAAAAGGAGGGAAGAGGCAAAGGTAGCACGGTATAGGAATAAAATTATACAAATTAATTGTTTGATAGTTTAACAAAAGTTAGTGTTTTCATATTAAATAAAGATACACTTATGGTGAAAATTTGATAATTTTAATCTTTGTTACGGTTTTTGATATATTTTAATCGCAAATTTTTCAAAAAACAAAACACGAAGAATTAATATCTATACTCTATAGCAGGCCGCAGCAGGGCAGATCTATGGCCCGGGTTAGCCCCTTTCAAAATCCATTATATATGTAAAGCTTAAATATATAAAATAACTAAAAATGCTTAATATTATATTTTTCTATTAAAATATCATTTATTTTAGTTCACAAATTTATAAAAGCCTAATTGTTTGTCAAAATTAAAATTTGTATTCTTGAATTTTGATTTTAGTACCTTTATATAATATATAAGACTAGTTTAAATTTTCAATTCTTCTTTATTTTAGCATTAAAAATAAGCAAAGAACATAGTATATAACTATTACGTGATATAAAACATCCTCAATTAATATTTCATTATGGCTTATTTGGCTTCGTTTGACTTGTTTAATTTTGTGTTTAATAATAAACCTGTTAAGTTAATTATATTTAAAAAAAAAAAATCTAGCCCAGTCTAGTATATATAAATTCCAGGATTTGCCTCTGATCTATGTTATCATTTGCATTCTCTTATCATTAAAAAATATATATGTATTAAAGAGAACCATGCATCTTCTGTCTAAGTCTCACCGCTATTTCTTGATTAAATGTTGAAGGTTTAACAAAATTATACAAATTCTTATCTTATATCAGCTGGCGATGGTGAAAGCAAACAACTTGGTGTTATTGATATAAACACAAAACTACAAATTTGCCCTTAATAAGATAGAGAATGGAGCTATTGAGTTCATGTGTTAGGCTTTACTCGTTCCTAATTTAAGTTGAGTTCTGCAAACAATAAGAAAATTAAAAGGGAATAAAAAATTAGAGTTGTACAATAAGTAGGATTCTTCCTCCTATTAGGAGTAGAAGATCTATACATAAACCTACAAACATAAGGGTTAAGAATCAATTTTAGATGTGAGAGAGAGATTAGAAGTAAATAGCTAATGGGAAGAATTGTAAAAGAAATGGTTAAACAACACTTAGGCTGAGTAGATCACATGGAAAATAGTTTCAAGACTCTGTTAGTATTAGTTATTGGGTAGAATACTATGTTTGATGTATTATTTCTTGTACTAATATATTTATAATATCCTAAATTTATCTTCTCAGTCATGGATGTAGGCAATTTATGTTAAATCACGTTAAATATAGTGTCTCTTTGTGTATATATTTATTTATTTTTTCGCTGATTAACAATCTCGATGTTCAATGTGTTTTCATGTAATTTCTTGTAAGGCTAAATACATAACATCTCTCTCATAATCAATTTCCTTTTAAGCTATGGATTTTTAAATACTATTCTACTTGTTTTCTTGGAATATTATTAGGATTTGTATTTTATATTATTCATAAAATTTTCAGTATTTTTTAAAGTCAAATTTCTTTCATAGAAAGAAAAATAAAGGGTTGATCTAGACGGTATTCGGATACCATTCAAAACTTGAATTAAAAGATAAACAAAAGATCAGATAAAATCAGAGTTAAACTGTCCTCTTGGCGTAGCCGAATAACAACTACTCCATAAGCTCAATATAAAGTCTTCACTTAACCATCTGAGGATCAATTGGTTTGTTACATAGAGTGATCTAGTAGCGAAATCTGATTAGTAATTATAAATTGTGGCCTATTTAGTTTCATTTAATTACAATCAGTTGAATTATATTAATATATACAAGATTCAAAATTAATTTCGATATTAGTTTTATATTTGTGTTACATTTCTTTCCCTAACAAATTGACGTGATGCAGGCAACACCAGATTTGTCTGAGTATGGAAATGTGAACGAATTTAACTTTGGATTGGGGCCTGATGATCCTCCAACAAGCGTCATAATTAGAAAGGAATTTCAACAAAAAATTTTCTATAATATGAGCCCTATAGAGGTAAGTAGTAACATTTACCACTATATATTATTATTAGCATGGAATATCGCAACTCAAAAGTTCGATTTAAAAATTTAACATGAATTATGAATCTCTGTTAATTTCAATCTAATTAAAAGTGTCGCGGAGGTGATACTTTATAACATTCATCAACTTTTGAATCAATTTATCAAGATCAATGAATGTTAGCAATTAATATTAAATTTTTACATGAAAATTATTTAGAAAGCTATATATCCTAATCCATCATCTATATGTCAACTAATTTATTAAGATTTAACGATTGTTTATATATCTATGTGTGTGTGTGTGTGTGTGTGTGTGTGTGTAAAACAGGATATCACTTTGGCCTCAATGCTCTTGAAACCTGCACCAATATTGGCCTTTCAATCTGCTCGATTCATAGAAGGATCAGATGCCGACGAGGTGCCCCGTGTATATATTAAGACAATGCATGATCGAGTTGTTAAGCAAGAGCAACAAGACACTATGATTAAAAGATGGTTGCCATCGCAGGTCTTTGTTATAGAGAGTGATCATAGCCCATTTTTCTCAAGCCCTTTTGTTCTCTTTGGCTTTATAATCAAAGCAGCAGCTTCTATTGAGTTTTGTTAAAAGCTAAGGCACCGTGATTGCAATATTAACTAACATTTAATAGGGAGTAATGTTGCTATTATTACATGAATTTGGAATGGAATTATATACATAGTACTACTATGTCTTTTGGGTATTAGCTTAAATTTTATCATTGAATTTTTCTATTAAACTCTCATCTTTAAACTCATCATTCTCCATTTTTATTTTTATATTTTATGATAATCCTATCCTTAAATAAAAACATTGTTGCGCACAATGGAAGCGATACCAATAAAACAATCAAATGCATAACTACAAACCATGCCATATAATTGAATATAATAGCAACTAAAGAGGGCAACCAATCAACCAACAATGCAGAAATAGAAAGAACATCAATATTTAATGAGGTTTGATATTGTTACCTACTTCCTTGAACCCGGTTGAAGAAACCTTCCACTATCTTCAAATAAAGTTACAAACTTTTGAATCACAATACAAATACCACAACTATTGGGCAAACTGTAATTACCCGAATAGTTGGGTCAAACTGTAATTATCCAAACAATTGGGCAATACTACAAATACCTAAATTCAAAAGGGGAAAAGTAAATATTACAATTTTAAGGTCCTTAATGAAAGACCTAAACTATGAGGTCTTATATGAGCGTTACACAATACGAGGGGTGAAGGAGAATTTCTAATGGGACACTTAAACATCTCCTACATGACTTCTTTTATAAGCCCACATGAGACATAAGTTTTGCTACTTAACCAATGTAGGATTTCTCCTATTTGTATATGAGCCAAAACTCAACAAATCTCTACCTTGGCGAATCTGTCGGTCCGTCACAAATTTTTTCTTTTTCTCATATTCTCTATCACAGCTGCAACGCCTCTAAATGCCCCCAATAGTACGATCAAACTAGCACAATGTTGATCAAGTCCAAATAATAACTGAACTTGATCGTTGTCACAACCTTAGTCAATATATCTGCAGGATTCTCCGCAGTCTCAATCTTTTGAAGTAAGATTCTTCCTTCATTAATGATCTCCCACATAAAATGATACCGAACATCAATATGCTTCATACGAACATGGAACTCTGGATTCGTTGTTAAATAGATAGCACTCTGACTGTTAGAATAAAGACTGATCTTCTTCTGCCCAATTCCCAATTCATCCAGTAATCCTTGTAATCAAATAGCTTCCTTCACAACCTCTGTCATTGCCATATACTCTGCCTTTGTAGTAGACAAAGCCACTGTAGATTGTAAAGTAGACTTCCAACTCACTAGTGCTCTTACAAGAGTAAACACATAATCGGTTGTCGACCGGTGTTTATCCAAATCACCATAATTAGAATCAACATAACCAATAGCATACTGATCACACGTATCATCCCTCTCAAAGACTAAGCTAACATATATGGTTTTCAACAAATACCGTAGAATCCATTTCACTGCTTGCCAATGTCCTTTACTAGGATCATACGTGTACCTACTAACAACTCCAACTGCATGTGAAACGTCAGGTCTTGTACACACCATAGCATACATCAGGCTACCAACTGCATTAGCATATGGAACTCGAGACATATACTCTCGTTCCTCATCTGTACTAGGAGATAACGATGCACTGAGTTTCATACAAGGAGCAAGTGGGATAATTACAGGTTTTGACTGCTCTGTAATGCCAAACTGCTGTAACACCTTCTTCAGATTCTGCTTCTGAGTCAAACATATCTTGCTTCTCCCTCTATCTCTACTAATCTCCATACCTACTATCTTCTTATTTTTTTTGAAAAAATTACTATTCACATAAAAAGAAAAAAGATAGTACAATATACGAGGGGCATACCCCAAGAAGAGTATTTAGTACTCACAAGTCCAAAAGGAAATAACAAAGCCCAAAGGCTTCAAACGAATAAACAAAATAAAAGCCAAAGGCCCCAGACAAAACGATTGCGCATAGGCCCAAAACCAACTACAACATAGCCAAGATCACTCAAACAATAAAAACAAAAGGGCGTATTAGCCCAATCTAGTAAAATAAAGTCCAAGAAAACAAACTAATGATGAAGACCCCATATGGCATGAAGTTGAGGAGTGATCACATACTTGGCCTCCAAGGTTAGAAGCTGAGAGCGAACCAAGGTAAAAATCTCATCAATCACCTGACGACAAGTCCGACGACGCTGCTGATACACATGATCATTCCTCTCATGCCATAGAAAATAAACTGTGGCAAAAAAGACCAAACGTGCAAGTATATGCTCAAAATTCTTTCTGCCCTGAAGATGAAGGGAAGCCCAATGAAGTAGAGTGAGCCAATCAGAAGATGACCAAACAATGAGAGTCTTAGTTGTAATCTCCTCCCATATAGAAGACGAGAAAGGACATCTAAAGAAAAGATGCTCATGAATCTCATTTGCTGAGGCACAGAGAACACAGCCCGAAGAGGATAACATGCCATGATGTTGTAATCGATCCATAGTACGAAGACGACCCAAGGAGGCAAGCCAAAGAATAAAAGAGTGTCTTGGAACATGGCCAGGGAACCAAAGAGGATGATGAAATGAATTCACGGCTCGTCTACTGCGTAAAACCTCCCATGCTGAGGCAATGGAGAAAACTCCAAAGGTGTGGGCCTTCCAAACAATACGATCAGGAGTCCCCATCATAGGCCGGAAGCTGATAGAGTCTCAAATTCGTCCAAGGGCCGATCCACCATCAGGAAAAGTCTAATCCCCATCCTGAATAATAGCGGAGACCTTGGCATCTGAGGAAAGACCTGTAGATGAAAGATTCCTGAAAGAAAACAAATCACAAAGACGCCCCTGTGGCAACCAATAATCCTGTCAAAGTGAGGTGTCACGACTATCTCCAATACAAAAGACAAATTTACCCCTACACCAATCTCGACTGTGCAAAATCTTCCTCCAAGACCAGGAGGCTCCAGAAGTAACTCGAACCTACCAAAACGAGCGGCCCCGAAGGAGTACTTTATGAACCCAAGAAGACCATGTGGAGGACTTATCAGAAAGAAGTCTCCAAACATGCTTTAGAATAGCGGCCTGATTCCATTCTTTCACTCGCTTAATTCCCAATCCTCCTTCCTTTAACGGATAGCAAATCGAATCCCAAGCTACTTTGGCCCCAAAATGAGACAAAGAGGTTCCTCTCCATAGGAAAGCAGCCAGAATGCCCTCAATCTTCCGTACCACAGTTGCCGGTAATATGAATATGGATGACTAATAGACTTGTATGGAAAAAAGTACTGACTTGATTAACTGAAGACGGCCAGCATAAGTCAACATAGCAGATGTCCATAACCTGACCCTTGATAGAATCCGTTCTATCAATAGAGTACAATCTGAAGGGCGTAATCTGATACTAATCAGATGCACTCCCAAATATCTAACTGGCAGACTCCCTACCTGAAAACCCAAGATGGCCTGCAACACAGTTCGGTCCTCATCATTGACTCCAGAAAAGAATACATGACTCTTGGCAGAATTCGTTACTAAACCAGAGAGCTCTGCAAACTCTTGTAAATCATTATGAACTACACTAACAGAGCCCGCATCTGCCCTACGAAAAACCATCAGATCATCTGCAAAACAAAGACGAGTGAGAGAGACCTGCTGACATCTCCAATGATATCAGAAACCAGGCCTTTGAGAAGCCTCCCGAAGAATACCATTCAAACCCTCCATTGCCAACACAAAAAGGTATGGTGACAATGGATCACCCTGTCAAACTCCTCTGGAGGTGGGAAAAAAACCATAAAACTCTCCATTTAAAGCAATAGAGAAATGTGCAGAAGACATGCATGTTGCGATCCATCGAACCATACACTCTACAATACCGATCGTCCTTAACCCCAAAAGAATGAAATCCCAACTAACAGTATCAAAAGCTTTGCGAATATCCACCTTTGAAGCACACCGGGGAGGCGAGCACCCAAGATGGTAATTATGCATGAGCTCTTGAGTCAATAGGATGGCATCAGAGATCCTCCGACCTGGGACAAAAGCAGACTATGAACTCCCAATTACATCAGGTAAAACTGGTTTAAACCTATTCACAATCACTTTGGAGATGCACTTGTAGAGTACATTACAGTAAGAGATTGGTCGAAAGTCACTCATAGTCCTCGGAGTCTCAACCTTGGGGACCAAGGCAACCCTAGTTGCATTAACACACTTTGGCATCCGACAAGTCGCAAAGAAGTAGCGCACAACAGCCTTAAACTCGACACTAATAATGTCCTGAGCCCTCTTAAAGAACAGAGAGGTGTACCTATCCAGCCTTGGAGCTTTATCATCAGGAATCGAGAATAAAGCTGACCTGATCTCATCATCAGTAATAGGGCACACCAAAGAAGGCAGCATCTCCTCAGAAACTCTTCCAGAGAAAAACCGAGAAGCATCTACAATAAAAGGTCGAGAAGGAGCTGAAAGCAATTTCTGAAAATACTTTACAGCCACATGACCTAAGTCACATCGATCTGTAACGATAGTACCATCCTCATCCTCAACCTAATGAATCCGATTGCTAACCTGTCTATGGATTAGAGACTTGTGAAAGAACTTGGTATTCTGATCCCCCAAAGAGAGCCATTGGATCCTTGACCGCTGCCGAAAGAAAGCCTCCTCACCCCTACACAACTAAGAATAGTGCTTAGAAAATCCCTCTCAGCCAAAATACAATCTGGGGAATAAGGGCTCTCATCCAAAGCAGCCTGAGCTGCGGCCCACTAAGCCCTAGCCTCAATGACCCTACCAAAGATGTGACTAGAAGCCTTGGCATGTAAAGTCTTAAACTCATGTTTCAACAAACCCAATTTCTGTGTGACTCGAAACATAGGATCCCCATCTATAGGCATAGACCATACTCTCTGAACAATCTCCAAGAAATCCTCTCGGTGAGTCCAAAAGTTCAAAAATTTAAAGGGACTGGAGGTCTGCCTACGTTGATCTCCAAACCTGATGACCAAAGCACTATGACTAGAAGCATCTCGTGGAAGAACTTTAGAAGTTGTGTTTGGCCAAGTCAAGAACCATAAAGCACTAGCAAAACTCCAATCAAGAATCTAAGAATAGTACCATCTCCCTGCTGCCCATTATGCCAAGTATACCGAAGCCCAAAAGATGGTACCCTGATCAATATTGCATCATGAACAAACTGTCCAAAATCATCCATGTAACCGCGCCAAGCCTGATCCCCACCAACTCTATCTGAAGAGCGTAAAATCGCATTGAAATCACCCAATGCCAACCAAGGTAAGTCACCGAAAACTATGGACTGAGCTCTTATAAAGTCCCACAACTGTCGACGAACACCCAGATCATTAGAACCATAAACAAAAATCAGACCAAAAGAAACCCCATCTAATAATCTGGTAGCTCGACAAACGATCCACTATAGAGAAAGCTGTAGACCACTCAAACTGTACAAAGTAGGATCCAAGAAGGACAAATATCTGAAACAACTGAAGTAAGGCGTTGCTGATTAACTTTAGTCTCCAAGAGACCAATCAAAACTAAAGAATACTTAAAAATCTAGTTTTTAACTGCCCGCTATGTAGAGAGGCCATTAAGGCCTCTAATATTCCAACTTCCTATCATAGGAAGCTGAAAAAATCTCAGAACTTAATAAAGAAATCATCGGGGCCGCATGCCCTCTTTACCCCCATTGCCACCCTTCTTATTATGACCTTCTTTAGCCTTACCAGTAGGTGGTTGACCGTTTGAAGCCGTCTCAGTGGAAGCAGGAGGATCCGGAGCAACAAACTTTTCTGAATGAGCAATCCTTGAAGGATCAGATTAATTATAGGGATAGAAGAGCCCTTCAAAATCTGATCCTGGTGATCCTCAATAGGAGATAGTGAATCAGAATCAGAAGCAGACTCAGAACCCGAGCCAATGGCAGTAAGTTTACTTTTGTCTTGTAGAACTGGAGTTACGTCTGCAGTAATAGCCGGATCCTGACCAGTCTCAATATGGACTGCTGCTACAATAGAAGGGTCATCCGTCTTCCCATTGTCTCGCAAGACAAAGGCTGTAGTAGTATCTGGTGCCTCGACCTCTCTAGAAGAAGAATGCACGACAGGCACATGATAGGTATGGCCAAATAAACAACACTTGGAGCAGCGTTTTGGTTTCCATTCATATTCCACTCTAATCTTGACAGGTTCAGAAGATAGTTTACACCGGATCTCAAAGTCCTGCACTGGAGAATGGTCTGCATCTATCTCAACACAAACCCTGGCATAGGATAACCGAGTGTGCTCATAAGTCATCTTGTCACATGATAATGGACGACCAACCATACTAAATCATCAACTAATACAGCGAAAAAAATCTCACAATACAGCGCAACCAATCAGCCCTCGCATCATCAACTAAATCATCAAGAAGCTCAAGAATCGAACCCGGAACCTTCCAGGCTATTGAGTCAAGATGAAATCTGGTGTTAGCCTCAGTAACCCGAACCCTGTCGGCCCAAGAGTCGGGTGGTTTAGGTAAGGATTGTGTGTGGGTGTTGTTTCGAGCAGATGGACGTGTTTGAGTATCACGAGGTAGACGTTGCGGTTGCTTAAATTTGGTAGGGGCGAGGGTGGCCATGGTGGGAATGGTGTGGTACAGGCTAGGAAAAGTGTGGTGAAAATAGTGAAAAAAAACTCCAACCCGTAGCAATCAACCCAAATTAACTCCAAAAATCCAACCAGCAATCAAAGCAACCAAATGCACGCAAGATAGCAAATTCACAACAATTCTAAAGTGAAATTGCAATAGAAGGAGTGCACACCAGTCACCAGATCGAGTATGAATGTACTGATAAATAGTTCTGGTTGGATGAATAGTGAACAGTGGCTTGCACGTTTGACGTCGCTCCTTAGATTTTGATGATCTGTAAGGAATCTGGGGGGTATCCAAAAAGCAAACGTGCGTGGAATAGCCCGAGGAGCAAACTGGTCAGGTTGGTGAACAGTATCCGTCGGAGGAACAATAACAGCCGTCGTGAATAGTACCTACCAAAAATTGAATCGCAATTACAGGGAGATTTACTGGGAATCTGACAATAGTACTGAAGAAAAATCTGACCAGCGTCCTTTGATCTACAACTCAGTGGCAGAGGTGTTGACGCACTCGTCGTTTGTCAGAAAAAGCGGCAGTGAATAGTAATATTAAAGGCCATGGATGGAGGTGATAGTAATCGAAACAGGTGTCAGTGATGAAAGAAAAATTATAGATCGGGTTGAGACGATGGCGACAGTAATGGTGGTGACAATTCACTCGCCCTTCCACGGTGAATGAATAGTGAATTTCGATTGTGTTTTCTGTAAATTTGAACGTTTTCCGTTCAGAATCTGGAGAGGCTCAAGAAAGAAAGTTTGTTTAGGATACTTCGATCTACAATATACGTAAATTTTATAGCCAAACTCGCAAAATCGACGGAGTGAACAGTAACTCTGACGATGTCATTTCTCTCCCACTATTCCACACAACACCTAGTATCTTCTTAGCTTCACCTAAATCTTTCATCTCAAATCTCAATTCAATTGAGTCTTCAACTTCTCAATTTCTTTAACATTCATCAAAGCTATCAACATATCATCAACATACAAGAGTAGATAAATGAAAGAACCATCACATAGCCTTTAAAAATACACACAATTATCAAATTTGCTTCTTGTGTACCTCTGACCCATCATAAACTGATCAAATCACTTGTACCACTGCCTCGGAGATTGCTTCAAACCATAAAGTGATCTTTCCAGTTTGCACACCAAATTTTCCTTACCAGCAACTTTGAATCGCTCTGGTTGAGTCATATAGATTTCCTCTTCCAAGTTGCCATGTAAAAATGTAGTTTTTATATCAAGTTGAACTAGTTTCATATTCATTTGAGCTACCTAGGCCAACAAAATTATGATGGAAGAATGTTTCACAACTAGAGAAAATACCTCACTGTAGTCAATTCCTTCCCTCTGAGCATAGCCTTTAGTCACCAACCTTACCTTGTAGCGGACGTCATTCTTGTCAGGATATCCATCTTTCTTTGTACATACCCATTGGCCCCCAATTACCATTTCACCCTTTGGTAGTTGAGCTAGCTCCCAAGTTTCATTCTTCTAAAGAGACTGCATCTCTTCGCTCATAGCTGTCTTTCACTGATCAACTTTAGAACATCTTACTGTCTCTTTATAAGTGGAAGGAACATTATCATCTATAATTGAAAGTGCATAGGGCACCATGTCAACAAATCGAGCAGGTGTGCAAATCTCACGTCTTGGCCTATTAACTGCAACAGATTCTTGTTGCTGTTGAGGTTCCTGAGTATAACCTTCTCCATCATCTCCCAAATCCTCATTTGTCATAGGAGTACCATCATCTGCCTTAACAAATCTAACTGGGTTCAAAGTTGTCATTTCAAACTCTACCTGCTGCTGAGTATGCTCTACCTACTGTGGAGTACCATTCACCTTTGTCTGATTTTCTGATTTCTTCGACATTGAAGGATCATCAAATGTCGCATCTCGATTGGATATAATCTTCCTCAAACTAGGACACCATAGACGATATCCTTTTACTCTTGAAGCAAACCCCAAGAAAATCGCTTTCTTGGCTTCAGGATCCAGCTTAGATTCTTTCACATGATAATATACAATAGAACCAAAAACATGTAAAGAATCATAATCAAAAACAGGCTGTCCAGACCATACCTCCAATGGAGTTCTATCACCAATAGTAGCTAAAGGTTGACGTTTAATGAGATGACACGCATAAGTCATAGCCTTAGCCCAAAATTCCTTGCCGAACCCAGCATTGGACAACATATACCGAACTTTCTCCAGCAATGTCCGGTTAATGTGTTTTGCCATCCCATTTTGCTGTGGTATACCTCTAACAGTAAAATGACAGACAATACCTTCATCTTGACACAATTTCAAAAACTGATCACTGCAATACTCACCACTATTATCTGTTCTGAGATGCTTAATCTTCTTGCCAGTTTGTGTCTCAATCATCTTTTTCCACCTAAGGAAAACACCAAGTACATCATCTTTTGATTTCAAATAGTACACCCAAGTTCTTTTGGAAAAGTCATCAACAAAAGTAACCAAGTAGTGCCTACCTCCCATCGATGTGGTTTTAGTAGGTTCCCACATATCTGAGTGAACATAAACAAGAATACCCTTGGTATTATGAATAGCGGTGCCAAATTTCACTCTCTAATGCTTTCCTAGAACACAATGCTCACAAAAATCTAGCTTGCAGGTCTTTGCACCTTTCAACAAGCCTCGTTTCACCAAACTGAATAAGGCTTTCTCACCTGCATGTCCCAAATGCATATGCCATGGTCTAATGGTCTTTGAATATGTATCATTATCAGAAACCATAGCCATTGATCCAATAACCGTACTACTATTATAGTAATACAAGTTGTTCCTCCTAGTGCCTTTAAATACCATAAAAGCGCCTGAAGTGACCCTCTCAATACCATCCCGAATAGATACAACACAGTCTTTAGATTCTAAGGCTCCCAAAGAGATGAGATTCTTCTTCAACTTCGGTATATACTGAATATCTGTCAGAACTCTAGTTAGTCCATCATGATTCCGTAATCGGATAGAACCTATCCCAACAATATGGCAAATATCTCATTGCCCATATACACAATTCCACCATCAAGCTCTTCAAACTGAAAGAACCATTTGCTATGTGGACACATATGATAAGTATAATCTGAATCCATAATCCACTCATTAGAACCAGAAGTAGATGGATAATCAACTAGACATATATCTGAATCACTATCATCCTCGTGCTCAACAACACATGTATCATAAACAGCCTTGCCGTTATCTTTCCTTTTCAACTTCGGACAATCTTTCTTCCAATGCCCTTTCTTACGATAAAAGGCACACTCATCTTTTCCTAATCTACCCCTCGACTAAGATTTTCCCCTTTTTCCTGGTTTCCTACTTTGACTATGCCTTCTCACTGTCAATGCATCTATTGACTCATCCCTATGTTCTCTTTAATCTTTCTTAAGAATTTCATAATTCAACAAAGCTGAACAAACTTCTTCAAAAGACAGTTTATCTTTTCTATAGATAAGAGTAATGTACAAATGATCTAATTCATCTAGAAGTGAGCCAATCAATAGCATAGCCTTACGTTCATCTTTGAAGGTTTCATCTAAGTTTAACAAATCAACAATTAACTTATTAAACTCATTAATATGAGAATTGATGCTCGTAGCTGGTTTCAACTGAAGACGAAACAATCTCTTCAATAAATACAGTCGATTTTCATTACTTTTCTTCATATATTTGTTTTCCAACGCCTTCCATAGTTTGCTTGCAAATGTCTCTTTTGTGAATGGATACTTTTGTTCTTCACACAAGCAAGAGCAAATTAATCCACAACTTTTATATCAAGCCTATCCCAATCTGTTGCACTGATATCTTCTGGTTGTGTTTCTTCTAGAACAATATCCAAATCTTGTTGATACAACCTGTCCAACACCCCACTCTACCATAAGCGGAAGTTATTTCGACCATCAAAATTTTCAACATTTATTTTTGCATTTGTCACAGTCATTGTCTTCTTTGGTACAATTGATGATGATGCCATCACTATCTCTCACAAATAAGCTCGATACACAAATCACCAATAACCAAGCTCCAAATAGACTATTATATTCAATAACTAGTAATCCAAACTCAACAGCCTAGAATAGTGTAAGTGCTTTAATGAAATACCCACTCACTGCCCACAACCTTAGACTCTAATAACAATTGTTGCGCACAATAGAAGTAGTACCAATAAAACGATCAAATGCATAACCATAAACTATGCCAGATAATTGAATATAATAGCAACTAAAGAGGGCAACCAATCAACCAACAATGCAGAAATAGAAAGATCACCAAGATTTAACGAGGTTTGGTATTGTTACATAAGTCCTCAGGCACTACTGAAGCAACCTTCCACTATCTTCAAAGAGAATTACAAACTTTTAGGTCACAATACAAATACAACAACTATTAGGACAAACTGCAATTACCCGAATAGTTAGGCCAAACTGTAATTACCCAAACAATTGGGTAATACTATAAATACCCAAAATCAAAAGTTGAAAAGCAAATATTACAAACTTTAAGGTCTTTTGTGAAAGGTCCTTAAACTATGAGGTCTTATATGAGACCTTACACAATATAGGCGTGAAGGAGAATTTCTAATGGGACACTTAAACATCTCCCACATGACTTATTTTATAAACCCACATGAGACCCAAGTTTTGCTACTTAACCAATGTAGGATTCCTCCCACTTGCATATGAGCCAAAACTCAACAAACGTAACATTTTTTTTTTTGCTTGTCCTTTCACTGTGTTAGTCATGTGGTATCCCAAATGAAGAAGAGCAATATTCATATTGGATTCTCAAAATAGATTGAATCTTTATAAGAAATAATAAAATAATATAGATCAAAAGCATTTCAGTCTATCTTGATTAAGATGAGAAATAATATGATAAACAGAAATTAGAAGGGTAACTAGGAATAAGCAAGTTTTATTGAGAAAGAAAAAGATTAACTGAAAATTTTTAAGAAGGTAAATTTAGAAATGGGGGTTGATGAGGCTAAAAAAACTTGGTTCAAAGTTTGAACAATTCTTTGGCATTGAATTAATTGAAAATATTAAACTTTGGGCTTGAACCCGCAATAACATTCTTGATATTAAAATTTTGATGCTTTGTTTTGGCATGTGAGAGTGAGGTAATGCTGGATGGGTTGGTTAAATGAGGATATTTAATGAGGATATTGGGCAATTCATGATGGTGGGTTTGCTTTGTTAGTGATGGAGGTGCAGAGAACTTGTCAGCAATGTGTAGTTTTTTTTTTTTTTCTTAATAACTTCCCATTCTTACACTATTTGTATTATTTGTTGTAATTTATTATAACTATTTTTAATTGAAGGTTAGCCGAGTTCAATTAGAACTACTTTTTCTCGTGAGAAGGAACCTGTTAGCGCTTAGGCTAGATTAATAAAGTTGAATATATATCGGTTGATCTACATATTGTAGGTAAGTTGGAGAAGTTTTTTTCTTCATACTGATTCTTTTTTTTCTTGGGTACATTTTTATTGAATATGATTTCTATTTTAATTAATTTTAATAATTAAAATAATTATTATATCATCTTCGCACAACAGAAATGAGGTTATGTTTGTCATTGTGCCCAAGACTTGGTTTTAGTTAATAGAGGTGACAAAAGATGGTCTAAATTGAGCTTTCCAATGTTACTGTCCCAACAATGAGATTCACCACATCTGGTGAGAGGGTGCAATATAATCTAATTGTTTTGATATCCATCCTACAAATACTAGCCCTCAAACTTATCCAATAGCTAGTGTGAAGACTACACATTCAATTTTGCGCCTACATCTAGCAAAACCATTGTACCAATTAAGCAACACTAAGCTCGACAAAGCAATGTCACTCCACTATGGTAGAGCTTATCCTTTTTTGTTGGAAAAATTAAAGAGATTTTCAAATTCTTTAGATGTTTAATATGGCTTGAATGAAATTGTTTTGTAACTTAAGAAAATTGATTTGTATTGAATACAAATGTTGGTTACAAATTTAATTTTTGAATTAAATGGATTTAGAGTCACGTTTTCCTTGGCCTATATAAAGAGGTCATTTCTTCATTTATGAGATACACCAAATATTAGAATAGTTTTTTTGAGGAGTCTTTGTGTGATAGAGTTCGCAGATTTCTAGTTCGCTTGAGCAAAAGGGTTGTGCCACTCTTGTTACTCAAACTCGTTGTATTCTAGAAGACGGACACCAGTGTAATACTCAAGCACCTAGCGGAGGAGGAAAATCAATTTTAAAGACATTGTGTGATACACATGCCTCGATGAATAATTCTTACTAATAAACCAAGTGTTCATTCGGTAAATTTAATTTAAGATAAAATTAAATTATTATTGTTCTTTATCCTTATCTAATGCAAGTATATTTTCTAACATTTTTAGCTAGGTAAAGAATTAGTTACAGGTAGTTAATTATAAAGGGCATTGAGTGTTCTAAATTGTAATTTAACATACTTCTAGAAGATGGACACCCCATCTAGATTATTTTGCTGCCATCACTTTTTTTCAAGGTTGTTCTTTGGTGCACATATGCTAATGTTCTATAGCTTTGTATCTATCTATAAATTCAATGAATCAATGAATTCATTATTTTTAGCTTTATGGAAATATTTCATTTAGCTATCCTTTTGTTTTCTTATTTGGTATTAGAGTTACAGGACATGCCAATAAAATATCAACCAGATCTCATACCTTAGCCCCGTTGATGTCAACAATTGGTAGGTCCTGTAGAATTAGAGGTCCTCCATCTACGATCATCTTCTGGAAGCACTCTTAATCATTCTATTCAGATCAGACTTGAGAAGAATAATTATATTTGGAAATCCATGGTCCACCCATTCTCAAAGGATAGAGGCCTGAAAGGTTTGCGTTGGGAACCAAACCACGTCCACCGAAGTTCATTATTTCAAGCATAAAAGTTGATGAAAATACAAACACTCAACTCCAACCAAATCTTAGATTTTGATGACTGGGTTATTATTGATAATCTTGTTCTCAATTGGTTGTTCAGCTCATTGGCTTTAGAATTAGAGCTCATGTGATTGAGAAAACTATACTTCAAGAAATATGTAGAGAGCAATTGAAGAATATTGTGGTGCCAAGAGTCAATCTCAAGTGTCAAACTTTAGAATGAGTCTTTAAACCACAAGAAAAGGTTCAAAGTCAGTGGATCAATGCTTGTTGACTATGAACATTATACACCCATACTTGTGTAGATTAATGCTACAAATAATCTGACTAGGCAAGAAATTCAGGCTATGTTGCTAAGCTACAAAGCTAGGCTTCAAAGACTAAACTCCTCTAATAATTTTAGTTTAAATCAAGCCTCAACTAACTGTGTTTCGAACAAATTAAAAAGGAAATCTTCAAGGCAATATGCTCAAGGTCAAAGCTCAACTCAAGATAAGAACAGAGCGCCTAATCAAGCTATTAGTGCTAACAAAAGAGGTTTAGCAAATAGATCTAGAGGAAGAGGTAGAGGAAAATCGAACGACAACAACAAACCAACTTATCAAATTTATGGCCGCTATGGTTACTCGGTCTAAAGCTGTTATTATAGAGGACATCTTATTACTTAGATGGATCAAGCAAACAATTTTAATGGAGGAGGCAATTTCAACACACTAAAATAAAAATGTAAAAAAAGGTCGTCAAGTATGATACTATTCGACGACCACTGAACATCGAATATGACACCGTCAAATATAATACTATTTCACAGTCAGTCAAACGGTCAAATACGTACTGCAACATAGGTGACGCTTAACTAAAAGTTAGGTATTTATGCCTTGGGAAAGGATTTTTGAGCTATACTTGACTTTTTTTTTTTTGCATCAAATGTTTAATGGTAAACCATCAAATATGACTTACGTAACGGTCCAATTTTTCAAAATTTTTGTAGAGTATTAGTCATCAATTATGTTTTGATAAAACCGTATTTAATGGTTTTCAACCAGCACGTATTGTTTTACGAATTTTTAAAAAATAATACTTGATGGTCTTCTGACCGAAGAAGACCATTAAGTATGACTATTTGTTGAAAAAAATATATATTTTGAAAATAGGCATATAATTATATATATCTATCTTTAAAAAATAGGAGAAATTTATTAAATTTGAAAGCTATAAGAAACCATATGTATTTTCCCAAATTTCTATAAAACGTTAACAAATTCAAAAATATAGAAGTACAACAACTAATAAATGCATCAATAGAAGCTGTAAATACAACATGATAATTTGCATTTCCTAGCAATCAATCAATCAGCACATCCTTCTCACTCACCACAATTCCTAATAGCTATGAATATGTTAATAATTTGTAATAGTTAACATGTAAAAATATGATTGCATAATCTGTAGTATATGTGGTAAAGGAGAGTCACAAGGAAGAACAAAAACTGCCCTTTGTCTCATGGAAAAATGTAGAATTTCTTCAAATACAGGGCTGCAAGCTACCACATAGGAAAAGTAACCTAGAAGCTGAAGAAATTAATTAAAAGTGCTTACTAGCTGGAAAACAAATATATCACGTAAACATTTATATGTTGCATCTTCTTTCAACAAATTCTCACATTTCATCACTTCTAATATACTTATAAATTCCCGCTCCTCAGTTGTCCAAGTAGCTAGAAGCATTAAAATATAATTGTAGAATTAAAAAAATTATAGAAAGCACTTTAGAACTATGAATTCAACACTTTGAGTTAACAAAATTTTTTTCCTCTATGCAGATTTTTATAATAATATATCATTGAAGCAATTGACCATGAACTACAATGGAGGAGCAACAATTCAGTAGATAGATCAAGTTACACAAGGTTTTTTCAGCATTTATAACTCTTTTGTTAATAATTTGATCTCTTTAATCACCAACCATGAAATTGTGTCTATACAGAGCAGTAACAGATAAAATTCCCAAAATTCTAGCTTGCACACCAAAATGGTCAATAGTTGCCACTAACAATACGTGTTTCTAACATTTAAATGATGAAAATCGATCATCATATAATATGAATGAAATCATATTAAGCATGCTCAAAATCCCAGTTGCAAATATTATAACCACTTCTCCCATGCATTCTCAACATATATAATCAATCATTCACTACACATTATTCCATAAACATAGAAACATGCAAAAACATAAACAATATTCTAACAAAGCATAAACATGCAAAGAAACAACTTATACCATTGTTCCAAACAAAGAGCAATAACCCAGATTACAAAGAACTAAAACACTAACTTTTAATTGCTAAATACAGTTGCAATATTCCAGAAAAGACCAGTATACTCGTCAACAAAAAGGGTAGTCTGCAGAGCTCCATGTTGATGATGATTTAACAAATATAATTCAAGACAGATTTCTTCGTTTGATCAGTTGAAAAATCCTTCCAATATTAAGTTATCCACTAACGTTTGAAATTCATAATGAGCAATTTACAATTGCATGCATGTTGTCAATTCTCTATATAAAAGTTTAACTTCTAAATCTATCCATCCAAAAACGGGATACCCAACAAATGCAATTCACCTCCATCACTATGCTTATAATCATCTTATTACAAATCACCGTCATTTTTCAACCACAAAAAATAGGTTAGCAACCACACAATATCAATAAAACCAGTCACCATCATTTTCTGCCACATCCGCTATCTAAAACTGATAAAGTGCTTACTACTACTAGATAGCTTCAAGTTTTCATGCAACAAATTCTCTAGGTAACAAATCTAAACCTTCATAGTTCATATGAATACAATTCCACACAACAAAACATTCTTGAAACACCATCTCATACAAACATTTTTGAACACCAGCCTGCTGATCTACTTGTGCATAACATCAACCATAGTCCTATCATCCCATGATAACCAAAGCCAAATTAGGTGCTTTCAAGCCAAAAATATATACTTTCACAGCTTCATTAGATCCTAAAATATTATCTGCAGAGACCATAGAACCAAAAACTATTTCCCAAGTAATCCAATCATCCAAATGGAAATAGGCCATAGAAGAGGAGTGCACAACATTGATGAAGAACAAAACTTGGAGTTTAGCTCCGTTCAAGATAAAATATAGTATGATATGTAATATATGGGTGTTCAAGTTAAAATTGAATTTAGATGGCTCCATCCACAAATACAAAACAAGACTTGTAGCAAAAGGGTTTCCACTAAATCCTTGAGTGGATTTCCTAGAAACTTTTAGTCCAGTTGTTAAATCTTTGATAATCATAATATTCTTTACGATTGCAATTGATAACAACTTGGAGATCAAGAAATTAGACATTAATAATGCTTTCTTAAATGGAAAGCTTGATGAATATGTTCATAATGACTCAAGCTAACTAGTATGAAGACACAGAGAAGCCTAATCATGTATGCAAACTTTACAAAGCTCTTTATGGCCTTAGACAGGCACCTAGAGCATGGTTCAATAGCCTAATAGAGACTCTAATCAGTCGGGGCTTTAATAATCCAAAGCTGAGTCATCTTTTTTTCTTTTTTGAACAAAAGAGAAGATTATTATTGTGTTACTCTCTGTGGATAATATATCAATCAAAGGGAATGATTCAGTATCTTTAAACAAATTTGTACAAGAACTCAATAATAACTTCAGCTTAAAGGACTTTGGAAAGTTGCATTAATACTTAGGAACTAAGGCAAGAAGGGATTCTTTTAGTTTGTATATTGATCAATCTAAGTATATTACAAATTTACTGAAGGAGTTAAACTTAGAAGGAATCAATTACCATGTTTAACACCAACAACCATAGGAAAATTTTGCACATCTTTAGGTCTACACTCAAAGTTATTGAATAATGTCATTTTTCATAGAAGGGGTGTAAGAGCCCTTCAATATTTAACTTTCACCAAACCTAATATTTCTTACATTGTGAACAAACTGAGTTGATTTATATCTGTTAGGAGATTGAATACTCCTACTGCTCAAATATAAAACAAGAAATAAATTGTTATGTTAGAAATAACAATTTGGGTGGCATTGCTTTCCATAATAAATAAAATAGACAACTTGGACGGCTCAGCCTTACCACAGTAAATAAATTAAAGGCAATAAAGAAAATAAAGGCACAAAAATTTAACGTGGTAAAACCCTCAATTTGAGGAAAACCTCCACGGGACAAGATCGAAAATATTTTAATATGAAGAAAAATATTACAATCTCTCTCACAATTAGAATGGAGGAGATAACAAGGGAAAAAGAAGAGAAAAGCTTAATACATAAGCTTGGGACACATCTAAGGGGAGGAGAATGCTTTATTATATAGCCTAACCTCCCCCTTGACTTATTGTTTCCCACCAATGTGGGATTGTATAAAAGGCAAAAATGCCTTCACACCTTACATTTACACTTCACATTCTCCTACTTGAAGGCATTTTTCCGTTTAGTCTTGTCTCTATACATGCTGCTCACGTCTCTAACAGGTCATAAGATGTTCTACATCAGATGAACTTGTTAGCATTGATTGGTTTGGTCAATGCATCTGCTATGTTGTCCTTCGTGTGGATTTTCTGCATATCCACTATTCCATCTTCCACTACTTCTTGTATATAATGATATTGAACTCCTATGTGCTTCGTTCTTGAACGAAAGGCTAGATTCCTTGCAATATGCAAGGCACTCTAACTGTCACAAAATAAGGAAATCTTTTCTTATTTGTACCCGAGTTCCTCCAATAACCTTTTGATGCAAATAGCTTCCTTGTAAGCTTGTGTAGATAGAGCCATAAGAGTTTATAGTTTAGATACCCAGCTCACAGCACCTCCTGCAAGTGTAAACACATAGCCCTAGTGGACTTCCTGTTGTCAAGATCTCCTACAAAATCTAAATCAACATAGCCCTTGACAATGAACTCTGATCCTCCATAGCATAGTACAACATCAGAGGTTCCTTTAATGTATCTAAAGATCCTCTTAACAGAATTCCAATGCTCTCTCCCCAGATTTGCCATGAATCTATTGACCACTTCCACTGCTTGTGCAATGTCTGGTCTAGTCCAAATCATAGCATACATTAGGCTCCCTACTGCTGATGCATACGGTACTCGAGATATTTTCATCCTCTCCGCTTCATTGCTAGGACTCATACTTAAGGATAATTTATTATTAACAGGAAATGGGGTAGAAATTGGCTTATTGTCTTGCATATTGAAGTGGCGCAAGATTTTCTTCAAGTAGTTCTTTTGAGATAGCCAAATCTTCTTATTTTTTCTGTCTCGGTGGATTTGCATCCCTATAATCTTGTTTGCCGGTCCTAAATCCTTCATTTCAAATCCTCTAACCAATTGTCTTGGAGCTGATCTTTGTTAGTGCCTGTTACCAACATATCATCCACGTACAACAACAAAATGACAAAGTCTTCCTCAAACCTCTTGTAATACGTACAATGATCTGAACTGAGTCTGTTGCATCCAAGGCTAATGATGAATGAATCAAGTCTCTTGTACCAACAACTTAGTGCCTAGTTTAAGCCGTACAAAGATTTGGTCAACCTGCAAACCATGCAAGTTCTCCTTTGCTTCTGTAATAAAACCTTCCGGTTGGAGCATATAAATTTCTTCTTCAAGTTCTCCATGAAGAAACACAGTTTTTACATCTAACTGCTCTAAGTGTAAGTCAAAAGTAATACACATAGATAAGACTGCTCGAATTGTTGCAAGTCTTACCACAGGAGAGAATATCTCGTTGAAATCAACTCCTTCTTTCTGAGCATATCCTTTGACCACCAGTCTAGCACGATACCGCTCCACTTGATCATTCCTATCTTGATCTTGTAGACCCATTTGTTTCCAATGGCTTTTCTTCCATGTGGTAGTGGCACAAGTTCCCATGTCTTGTTTTTGTCTAATGCTTCCATCTCTTCATGCATTGCTGTCATCCATAGAGATGCATCAAAACTTTTTATAGCCTCCTAAAAGGTTGAAGGCTTCCCATCTTCTGTTAGAAGACAGTATGCAACGTTGCTCGCCATCACTTACTCTAAGTGCCAAGAAGTTTCCCTTCTTTCTCGAGTTGATCGACGGAATTCAGGTGCTTCAGACTTGATTGGTTCTTGATCATCGTGTTTTGGTATTGCTTCAAAAGAAACCGTTTCTTCCTGTACTGATACAGTCTCAACATTTTTCTTCGTGCTATCACTTTCTTCACATTTAAACATGTCTTCTACAAGGACAACATCCTTGCTGATGACAACCTTATGAGCAGTAGGATCCCATAGGCGATACCTCTTTACTCCATCAGCATACCCCAAGAAGATACATTTCCTGGATTTAGGATCCAGCTTCGTTCTTTCTTGGTCATGATACATCACATAAGTAGGACATCTGAAAATATGAAGGGAGGAATAATCAGTTGGCTTACCAGTCCACATCTCTATAGGTGTCTTCATCTCAATTGCTGTTGATGGAGACCTATTTATCAAGTAACAGGCTATAGTGGGTGCTTCTACCCAAAATGTCTTGGGGTAGACCTATAGTCCTTAGTAACGCTCTCATTCTTTCTGCCAGAGTTCTATTTATCTGCTCTGTCACTCCATTTTATTGTGGTGTGTAAGCAACTATCTTCTGCCTTTTTAGACCTTTTTTACTGCAACAAGCATCAAATTCTTTGTTGCAAAATTCTCTCCCATTATCTGTCCTCAAACACTTGATCCTTTTTTTGGATTCAAGTTCCACCTGTGCTTTGAAAGTTTTAAATACAAGAAATACAACTGACTTTTTCTTGATGACATATACCCAACATCTCCTAGTATAATCATCCACAAACAATACAAAGTAGTTTGCTCCTCCTAGGGACGTAACCGGTGATTCCCAAACATCAAAATAAATTAAGTCTGGAATATTTTTACTCCTAGCAATAGATCTGCTAAAACTCAGTCTACTCTGCTTACTAATAATACAATGCTCACAGAATGGTAAACTTACAATTTTAATTCCAGGAAGCAGTTTTCGATCAGAGAGAATCTTCAAATCCTTTTCGGACATATGGCCAAGTCTTTGATGCCATATCATAGACAATTCTTCTCCAGAACTAGCAACCGCTGTTTCTGCCTCTTGAACAGTTTCTCCATGGAGCATGTATAGGTTAGTAGCAATCTTTTTTGCCTTCATCACCACAAGTGCGTCTCTGGCAACCTTCATGATCTCATTTTTCGTATGGAACTCACATCCGAGATCATCTAATTGTCCCATCGATAGCAAATTTTTCTTCAAGCTAGTCACATGTCGTACATCTTAGATAGTGCGAATCGTACCATTAAACATTTTTACCTTGACGGTTCCAATACCAGTGATTTTTAAGGCATGATCATCACCCATGTACATAGACCCTTCTGAGATAGGTTTATATTGATAGAACCAATCTCTTCTAGAAGTCATACGCCATGTTGCTACTGAATCAATTAACCATATATTAGCAAACCTTTTTCTACCTTCCACAACTATTGTTGCTTCGCTGCACAAGATTTCACCATTTTCTAAAGTACTTGCTACCCAACTCTGAGATCTTGACGACTCAACTTCTTTTCGTTTGCTGTTTCCCTCTCCATTCTTCTCAAGATGCCAACACTCATTTTCATCTGCCCATGTTTTCCACAATGGTAGCATTTAACAAACTTCCTTCCTTTAGACTTTCCCCTGTTTTGATTATGACTTTTACTGGCACCACGTTCCCTTGATCTTCCTCTATTGACGGATAAAGCCTCTGCTTGTTGAGAAGTCATTTTCCTGTTTTCCTTGTTTTTACGTCTGTTTTCTTATTCTAAGACAGAAGCCGCAATATCATTAAAGACTAGAGATGACTTCATCGAACTATTTGCCAAGTTGAGAATGAGATTATCATATGAATCAGGTAGACTCTGAAATAGAAGCTCAACACGTTCCTTTTCTTTTATGTTATGCTCGATGGTTGAGAGCTGAGAGAATAACGCCTTCAAAGTGTTGATATGTTCAGTCACAGGAGTGGTTTCTGACGTACGAAGAGTGTACAGCTTCCTTTTCAAGAAAATTTTATTGTGTAGAGATTTGGCTTCATATAGGCTCGTCAACGTATCCCAAATCTCCTTTGTAGATTCTATTCTTGAATACTTGATAGTACTTCATCTGTAACTGGTAGATGTAGACTTGCCATCGCATCACATCTATCTTCTCCCATTTCTTTTGATCTTGCATGCTTTCCGGTCTTTCATCAATTGCTTCAAGGCAATTTTCTTTTCTCAAGATAGCCTTTATTTTTATCTTCCATAGCCCAAAGTTGTTTCCATCAAACTTCTCTATCTTAAATTTGGCTGCAATTTTCTTGTAGTGAACAGTACCGTATATGTGAACAGTACCGTATATGTGAACAGTACCGTATATGTTGAGGGAAACCTCCACGGGACAAGCCGAAAATATTTTACTATAAAAAAAAATTACAATCTCTCTCACAATTATAATAGAGGAAATAACAAGGGAGAAAGAAGAGAAAAGCTTAATACATAAGCTTGGGACACATCTAAGGGGAGGAGAAAGTTTTATTATATAGCCTAGCCATCCCCTTGACTTATTGTTTCCCACCAATGTGGGATTGTGTGAAAGGCAAAAATACCTTCACACCTCACATTTGCACTTCACAATATAGAAATCTCATGTTGCTCATTGGAAAGTAATTAAAAGGGTTACAAGGTACTTGAAAGGGATAATGGATTTCAGCTTACACATTAAACCATGTAATAACCTTGATATGATTGCTTAACCAACTGCAGATTGGGCTTGTAGTCTTGAAGATAAAAAGTCAATAAGTGGATATTGTTTGTTTTTTGGAGATTCACTTGTCTCTTGACTCAGTACTAAAACAGAAGATAGAGCTTTAGCTTAGGCAATAGCTGAAATAACTTGGATTCGATCTTGACTAGAGGAGCTCAGTGATGGGTGAATAAGGGTTTATAGTTCTGCAGCCACCACCACCATTGCCAGACCTCAACGAGGCAAAATATTTTTGCCCTTAAGAGAACAATTTGTAAAGAATAAATTGTTTCTAATGTGAATTATATGGTAGTTTGTCAGAGTTTGATTAGGATAAGATTTATTATCTAATGAAATTTGGATATTACCATCTTCTACTAAACAATTTTCGCTCTCTGTTTTGTCCTTTTTTCTTTTCAACTTTTATTATCTATGATTTTTATTACTTTTGATAAGAAAATCAGAAAAAATCGTTCGTTCATACTTCATACAAACATGATCAGAGAGGGGGTCTTTTTTGACTGTTGAAAAATTTGGGGCCTGAGGAGACACAAGTATGAGGCTGTAGGTTATTATCCGACTTTTCATGTGAAGACACATGGGATCGGCTTTTGAGGCATTTTCACCTCACGTGACATCCCCTGCCCAAGTAACCATGTGAGTCCAAGTTTGCTGTCAAGAGTAAAAAGTGTAAGATTTAAATTTTAAATTGCAAAAGATTTTAACTAAACCATCACGATTATAATAAAAAAATTCTAATAAAATAACAAAAGAAGTCAAACGCTAGGGAAAATACGTAATAAGATTCTTTCATGCATCCCATGCATAGCATGTAGCATGTCACCGGTTTCTTAACAAGTCACATCGATCGTTTTTTATGCTATTGGTGAAGATGGAGAATTTCAGATAATTAGATCGATTGCAATGTGCTCCTATTTTTTAAATTCTTGGCTTCATTTATTGCATCATTTAATAAAACTATACAATGTACATCATTAAAAAAAATGGAGGCAACTTATTTATACAATTGTAGCATTGGGTGAAAATATGGTTCTTCACCTAAAAGCTCATGTTCACAAGATTAGAGGATTCCTATTGCAACTTTGCATATTATATGATTTGCTTATGCATTCCTTGGTTGTAATTTAATGATTGGTAATGCACCATTTTTACTAATTTCTCCATAAACTAATTTACTAATGACTGCATATTTAAATAATATATTTTAGAATTATTCTATTCAACCACCATTTTTATCTCATTACACCCCATTTTTAAGTTAATAGGGACAAGATTGTAATCAATAAAACTTTATGTTTTAATTATTAAAAAAATTATTTAGAAGATGATGAACGAGTTCTGATCAACTTATTACTCCATCAAATCAATTTATTATTGTAGAGATACATACCTTAATTCAATATACTGACACATCTTCTACATGGTACATGAAAAACTAATTAGTTACCACGAGTTATAGTTGACATCATCATCTTATGAGAAAACAAATCCTTACTTAGTCCATACAATCTGCAAACGAAACCAGCTAACAGAGATCTCTTGAAGGGGCACCCAACCGTGGAGAAACTGTTCACCATATGTTAAATCTCCTTTTTTCTTCAATAATCTTGCATGTCCATAAATATATTTTCCAAACTCAAATTATATCTTCCGCACCTTCATGATTGCTGGACAGAATGGATCAATGTTTTCCCTTTTACTTGACTCATATATCTTAATAAAAATTTGTAATGATTTTGTTGTATCATGCCTAGCATTGAAGTACAAGTTTGGTAGTAATTTTGACTTCTAATTGAATCAATTTTAGGATTTTGAAGTGTTATGAAGAAGAGCAGCACACACTCACAAGTAGCTTATAGAATTAATTTGGAAGATTAAACACACACCGAAGTAAAGTAAAAACAAATAGAACACAAGAGTAAAAGGATTTATACTGGTTCAGATCATAATATGTGATCCAACATCTGGTTGCTAGTGATGATTATTGTATAAAATCTAAAAGTATACGGAATCGTATAAGTAATATAATGATGAATGGGTTATCGTTCCCACGAGGATTGGTTATTAACTACTAAACTTAATCTAAATATGATTTTATTTGAATAATCAATATGAATATCAAATTTAAAGAAATTAACTAACTAATTAACTGAATTAAGGACTAAGCAAAGAAATAAGATTCAAACTAATTTGAGATGAAATCAATGGTATTAGACTCTAGGGTATCAGGTTTCACCTAAGTTATCCACTCTATTATTTAATCCAATTCAATTAATGTTTTATCAACCTTGTTGCCAACCGATTTCTCTAAATTATTTGTTATTCTTTTTCAAGCAATAACAATGTATAACTATAGTGGGAATCACATTCGTGTCTCATCTAACAACCTATAATTATCCTTTAAGCACAAGAAATCATATAGGGTTGCACAATTATAATTATATTTCTATCTTATGTGAGTTTATGGTGAATCAATTAAGGACTAAGATAAATTAACTTCTCTATCTAATTTATATCTTCAATCATGCAATAGTTGGCCAGAGCATGACAGGCACTAAACACATTAAAAATTCACTCAACATGAAATTATATAGACATTAATATATTGAATTAAAATAATAGAATCTCAAACTTGGCTACATCCCAACCCTAGAAAAAGAGATTTAGTTCATAATGTAAAGGAAAATAACATAAGAAAATCGAATAGCATTCATAGATTACAAAGAAGGAAGAAAACTTAGGGAACTTGAAGATTGCTTGATGATTCTCGTTGAATTAAGCCTCCAATGGTTGTAGATTGCTTCCTTGCCTCCTAAGCACCTCTAATGATGCCTTTGATACCCTAAAGAAGACCTAAAATAGCCTATTTATAGTCTATGAAAGAAAGAACTCGAATCCGTGTTGAAAGAGGTATCTTAAAAATTTTCAAAATTGACCTTGCACAGGGGCACAGATACAATGGCGTGAGAGCACCAACTCTCTGGTTCGCACGGCTTCTTGTTCTTGGTCTTGCGCCATACACCAATTGACTGAAGTGGGAGCGCCAAGTCTCTATTTTTGAATCTATTTTTCTATATTTTGCACTGTTGTGCCAACTACTTTGCATAAGGGTGTCGTCCTTCTGTTTTGATGATCTAGACTTTTCCTCTTTTTGGCTTGATTTGTCCTAATTTTGATGTGCTTTATTAGGAATCAAATTCATTCCAAAGAATCTGTATTTAACTAAAATAACACATTATTTTCTCCTTATTTTACACAAAAACTAATCAAAAGTTAAAGTGTATTAAATTAGTGAATAAAATTCACTAACAAATACCACAAAACTTAACATTTTTCTAGTCCTCGAGCAAAACAAAAACAATTAATAGTATAAAACGAGTATTGTTAGATCATGTCAAAAACAAAATTGCTGATATCAAATCAAACTTGTGCTTAACATTGCGATTGACCTCAAAGATTGCATTATTAGTAACTGAAAAGAAATTTCAAACTCGTAAAAACCATCTAAGATCCTCCTCAACATCAGTTAAGTCCATTTCCAATTCTTCAAGTGTGTGTGTGATGAGTCAATCTCAAATCATCGGATACAAGTCAAATGAGATTATGCAACAAAATAAGTTAAATCGACCATTTATGCGTTATACAAAAACTGAGACTTTGTAGCCTGCTAGTCATACTACCTTCCACTAATGTAGATCAACTGAAAATTAAGGATCCAATAGGACTTTTCGAAGCTTGTAATGTATGGCTAGAAAAATAAAGGTATGGAAAGAAAGTCAATTTTCTTGTTCAACGTACTCATAAAGCATCCAGGATTTCCAAAATGTCATAAATTGTCTACCCTCACCAACTCATATTCACCATACAATTCCTATCAAACTTCAATTGAGTCTCATCTCCCCTTTTATGTTTGAACATCTACTAAATATTGCAAAAGCACATATCATCTTCGTCTTGTTAGCTCATTCGATTGTTTGCAATATTCTCTCTCTCTCTCTCTCTCTCTCTCTCTCTCTTTCTCTTTTTAATGGCTAGTGCAATTGATTCCTTTAAGCTTTCTTTTTGGTTTATGTAACAAACTTTCGGTTAGTAACTCCCAAGCTAGTTGGCCTTAGGGTACTGGATGTTAAGACATCGCTAAGATTTTTTTGGAGAAATTACTATTCACACAAAAAGAAAAAAGAAAGTACAATATACGAGGGGCATACCCCAAGAAGAGTATTTAGAATTTACACATCCGAAAAGGATTGTCTCTCAAGTATAGGAGTGTCGAAGTAATAAACCCGGTAAGACCGGGGTCGATCCACGAGGAAGGAGATTTTAACACTACAAATTATAAGCTAAGCAAATACGATATGATGATTCAAAGAGATAACAAGATAATATCAACAAATATAAGTAAGAACAAGTTCGTAAATAATAAATGAGAATCACACGAGAGAAATCAACACAATAATAATGAAAGCTAAGGTTAGGGGATCCGCCCTTGATATTTCAAATAAGGGTAAACAACCCGTTTTAGTTATACGAATTATATTTGCTTCATTACCAATTAATATTTATACCACTGCCTGTAAATGGGTTCAAGTATCTAATGTGTCAATCTCCATATGTCTACAACAAATCAAGGTTCTTAACTAGATTCGTGTCGGTAAGAAAGAACCACACGACATCTAGAAAGGATCCAAGCATTTGATGTGCCAAGGATTGTCTATTATGGATCAAAACCTCCATTTTACGAGTGGTGTCAAGATTGATTAAAAAAATAAATAAAAATCATATAAACAACATAACATTATGATTATTAAGCACATATTAAGGGTTAAAGAATCCTTACTCCCATATCAAGGGTTTCACCCTTTCACCTTAGCAAGAGAGAAATTAGCAAGACATTATAAGAGAAAGAACACAAAATGTAAGAAAAAGGAAATTCATTAATAACATTAAAACACAAGAGAGAAATACAATACAAGATCCTAGCAAAGGCCAAGATGCCCTAATGGGTCACAAGGCACCTATATTTATAGGTACATTCAGGGGCAAACTTGTCAAATTACAAAGGAATAGTTGTCAAATGTTAGGTGAACTAACTTTGACCATTGAGATTATTAGGTGCACCAATTTTGACATTAAAATATTGAGCATTTTAATCACGTGTCTTCATGAAAGTTGTAGATATTTCTCTCAGATTTCTAGAACGTATTGATTTGCACAATTTAGATACGTATTTTGAGATATATAGTTCAAATACTGAGGCCTAGTCAGACTGGACCGAGACTGTAGATAGGTTCACTTCAAGCCCAGTTTTGGTCTATTAAGAACCCTAATTTGATGATACTTGTGAAATGCAATCTTGTAGATAATTGAATCAGCTTTCCAAAACATTAAGATTTGTTTCATTCTGATCTATAAATAGAAAGTTATACCCATTTTACCAAACCTACATCAAAACCGAAATTAAAAGAAAGTTAATTCAAAGGATGCAAAGACTACAAATATGCTTAAGTTAAGGAATTCAATGACACTATTAATGCAATACGATGAATTAAGCTCTCAATTAAGCATACATATTTAAGTGTTCATTACACCCCCCAACTAGCTTATTGCTAGTCCCTAGCAATTAAAGCGTTATTATTTAGAAGTGATTTATAGAATTTTACATCCAAGGTGGTCATTATTGCACTCTCCTTGATTTTATCCAAATAAACAAGCTCTCAACTGATTTTTTTTTTACATGACTCATGTACCCTTCAATCAAGATATCAATAAACCTTCTTTTTGTGCTTAGTCGATACATGATTATGGGGCTTATCAGAAAGAAGCCATATCAGTTTTAATATTTGTTAAGGCTAAAAACCTTAGGTGAGGGGTATTCATTTATTTTATATATATATATATATATTTTTTTTTTCTTTTTTTCTCTTTCTCTCTTCTTTTTTTCTTTCTTTTTTTGAAGGAATGCATCTTTAACCCACGTAGCGAGCCTTAGGCTAATGACTCCCAGACCAGTTGGCCTTAGGGTATTAGGTATTAAGACACCCCTACGAGCTTAACGACTCGGGTTGCTGATTCTTTATTTTTGCTTAGAAACTTATGGATAGTGCAATGTTCAACCCATTAAGCTTTCTCCTTAATCCATGTAGCGAGCTTTGGGCCAATAGCTCCCAAACCAATTGGTCTTAGGGTATTAGGTGTTGAGGCACCCCTTGGGCTTAATTGCTCGAATTAAAGAGGCTACGAGACCAAACTTATCTATAATTGCTCTCTCTTTATTTTTTTATTTATATTTTTTTACCCTTTTTTTTTTTGCTTTCACTTTTTTTTTTTACTTTCCCCTTCCTTTTGTTGTTATCCTAAACAAAATTAAAGAACTCATATATTGCAACATTTCATTTCGCCACCCATAATCATGCATCAAGGTATGTGTGTGTGTGAAGAAAGGTTCGTAGATACTTGCTTAACGAGTACATAAGCATACAGTTTATTAAATGGTAAGGTTGTGAGAGTTCATAGATTTGAATAATTCAAAGTGAAGTGAATATGACCTTCTTGTTATAAAATTCAAAAATCAAAACTAAATAATATCAAATAAGTCTTAAAAAATGCAAAAATAAAATGACAAATTAGTTAGGATGGGTTTCAAGAGTTCAAATTGGCCCTCCCTACTCTGCCATTCCTGACCCAGAATGCGTCTCAAGAGGATTTGAACTCCTTACACCACACTCTGAATCTAATTACTAACTCGCTTTTTTTTTTTGTGCAAGAAAAAGAAAATTCAAGACACACTTATGTCTACTATCCTTCCCCCCCAACTAAATGAAACATTGTCCTTAATGTTTAAATGTAGAGAGATAAAGTATAGGAGACATTACCTAAAGCTTCTGTTATTCAAGAGAGATGATCTGAAAGACTCACAAAATAAAATAAAATAAAGCACAGGAAAACATTACAAACGGAGATTCAGATCCAATTTGCACTTTTTGTTTTGCCCTCCTGCCCAATTAATTTGAGTACTAGCTGGGTCAGGTTCATGCTCAACTTCTTGTAATTTGTCAAGTAACTCGCCAGTAGAAGTGACAGAAACAAGGATCCTTCTCGCCGAATGAAGGATAAAATTTTGTTCCACAGCTGCATCAACAAAACTTATCAAAGGATCAAAGAAATTTTTGACATTCAACAAACCTATGGATTTTTGATGGAGATTCAGTTGGGCCCAAGGGGCAATTTGAAAAATTTCTTCAAAAGTCCCGAAGCCACCTGGTAAAGCAATAAAGGCATCTGAATTGATAATCACATATGCCATGCGTTCATGTATAGATGAGACCTGTAACTCATTCCCAACTGTTTTTCCAACAATGCTTTCTATAGCCAAAACTTTAGGAATCACTCCTAAAACTTGATTACCTCCTACATGTGCAGCTGTTGACACACAACCTATTAACCCGAGGCTACCTCCCCCATAAACCACATGAATCTTTCTTTTAGCCAGTAGCCTACCAAGATAATTTGCTACTTCTACAAACTCCTCACTTTTACTTGGTCGAGATCCGCAGAATACACATATCCTTAGGATTCGACATTTTGAAGTTCCCTCCATGTCTATGCAACTCTCTAACTATGTGTGAAGAAGAGAACAAGACATGTGGTATTTATGGACTGCAAAAAAGGTATGCTAATGATGATATCTAGCTAGGTAGCTCGGTTGTTTGTTGAAAAAGTTGACAATAATGCATAAAAATTCAAAAGACGAGGAAATAAGACACCATAAGTCAAACAAACTATACAAATTAAAAAAAGACAGCTATGAGGCATTAAAATTCAAAAATGATGGCACGCATGCATATGTACAGGTAGTTGTAACTGTGGCTCACATCTTCCTCTGGTTTTACGTCCAAAAACGGCTTAAACACCTTCTATGAGTTGGGGATATGCTTCCCATCCAGTTTTCTTATAAACTGGTAGACAGGGTCGTTTTGAGTCAGATTCCCAAGACTATAGCATTCCTGCTCATCTCAAAATTGTGTCCACAAGTTAAAAATTTCACGCTGCATAAGTTCACAAGAATGCGTCTTAAGAGTCACTCGGATATCATCCAAAGACTCCCTACTCAGTCCATTCTTGATGAACTGTAGCTTATCCTCTCGATGATTAGACAAATATCCCGAGGAGTGGCAATGCTGGTTACAAGTCCATCTTGCACATTTGGGACAAACTTGTAACCTTTTTGCTCTTCGCTTTTTGGCGTAAGAGCTTTTTCCCATACCTAGCATGTGAGAAACAAGATTATCTGAAAATTCATAAGAAAATCAAACCTTGGCTTCAATTAGCCATCTTACTTCAACGGGCATACCCTTATGCATCAACATCCTTACTCTTTCTGCGCAAGCTTTGTAAATTTTAAGCAAATCATTTGGAGGAAGAGAGGGGAAATGTTTGTGTAGATTTGAGAGAATGGCGTCCATGTGAAAATGCGAGAAAAGGAAGAAAAATGAATGCAAGGTGAGCAACAATTTTTAGGGAACTAAAAAACTGACTTTAAAAGTCACGGAGTACCGTATCCATCACTTGACTGGGAAAAATCAATCCTTAAAAAGGATCGACGAAAGTAATGGACTCTTCATTTTGGTCAAAATTTTCAAAGAATGGTTTTAACCGTTGTCCATTAACTTTAAACACATTACCATTCTTTAGGTTCTCAATTTCAACTGCTCCATGAGGGGAAACATTTTTAACAACGAAAGGCCCAGTCCAACGAGACCGAAGTTTACCAGAAAACAAATGCAATCTTGAAGCATACAAAATAACTTTTTGTGAAGGTTCAAAAGATTTTCTAACAATGGATTTGTCATGAAAAACCTTCATTTTTTCTTTGTAGATTTTAAAATTTTCATAAGCCTCATTCTTGGTTTCTTCAAGTTCACTCAGTTGGAGTTAACGTAATTTGCAAGCATCATTCAAATTTGTGTTGAATGTTTTAATGGCCCAATAAGCTTTATGCTCAATTTCCACAGGCAAGTGACAAGGTTTTTCATAAACTAGCCTATAAGGAGACATTCCTAATGATGTTTTAAAAGCAGTTCGATAAGCCCAAAGTGCATCATTAAGTCTTAAAGACCAATCTTTACGATTTGGGTTAACTGTTTTTTCTAAGATCTGTTTTATCTCCCTATTAACTTATTCAACTTGTCCACTTGTTTGTGGGTGATAAGGTGTAGAAATTTTATGGGTTATTCCATATTTTTTCATTAAAGTTTCAAATGGTTTATTACAAAAATGTGTACCCCATCACTAATAATGGCTCGAGGAATTCCAAATCTATTTAAGATATTCTCATTCAAGAATTTGACAATTGTTTTGTGATCATTGTTTCGACATGGAATTGCCTCGACCCATTTTGAAATATAGTATACTACAATAAGGATGTACACAAAACTAAACGATGGTGGAAAGGGTCCCATAAAATCAATACCCCAACAGTCAAAGATTTCAACAGTAAGAATGGGATTCAAAGGCATCATGATTCTTTTTGAAATGGATCCCAGTTTTTGACAATTTTCACACGTTTTGCAAAATGCATGTGCATCTTTAAATAAGGTGGGCTAATTAGCAGTTGTTTTACTAGATGAAAAATGTCCTCCACATGCTTCAGAATGACAAAAGTTAATGACACTACTTACCTTATTGTTGGGTATGCATCTTCTTATTATTTGGTCTGGATAATATTTGAACAGATATGGGTCATCCCAATAAAAATCTTTCACCTCGGTTAAAAATTTCCTTTTGTCTTGAGCATTCCAATGAGGTGGCATTTTTCCTGTTACAAAAAAATTTACAATGTTAGCAAACCAAGGTATAGTAGCAACAGAAAATAAAAACTCATCAAGAAAAGAATCATTGATAGGTGAAGTTTAAATTAATGTCTCTATCGTTAGTCTTGAAAGATGATCTACAACGACATTTCGGCTCCTTTCTTATCCTTTATTGTGATGTTAAATTCTTGGAGCAATAAGATCCACCGTATCAATCTAGGTTTCGCATCCTCTTTAGACATTAAATATCTCACAGCTACATGGTTGACACATCCGAAAAAAGGATTGTCTCCCAAGTATAGGAGTATCGAAGTAATAAAACCCGGTGAGACCGGGGTTGATCCACGAGGAAGGAGATTTTAGCGCTACAAATTATAAGCTAAGCAAATATAATGTGGATGATCAAAGGGATAGCAGGAGAATATCAACAAATATGAGTAAAGAACAAGTTCTTAAACAATAAATGAGAATAACACAAGAGAAATTAACACAATAATAATGAAAGCTAAGGTTAGGGGATCCGCCCTTGATATTTCGAATAAGGATAATTAGCCCATTTTAGTTACACGAATTATATTTGTTTCATTACCAACATTTATGCCACTTCTTATAAATGGGTTCAAGCATCCAATGTGCCAATCATCATATGTCTACAACAAATCAAGGTTCCTAACTAGATTCGTGTCGGTAAGGAAGAACGATATTAAGGGTTGTCGACAATGGATCAAGACCTCTACTTTACGAGTGGTGTCAAGATTGATGAAGAAATTAAATATAAATCATATTGAATAAACATTATAAGATTAAGATTATTAAGCACATATTAAGGGTTAGAGAATCCTTATTCTCATATCAAGGATTTCACCCTTTCACCTTAGCAAAAGAGAAATTAGAAGAACATTATAATAGAAAGAAAATAAAATGCAAGAAAAAGAAAATTCATAAACAACATAAACACACAAAACACAATACAAGATCCTAGCCAAAGCCAAAATGTTCCAGCCAAGGCCAAGATGCCGTAATGGGTCACAAGGCACCTCTATTTATGGATACATGTAGGGGCAAACTTGTCAAATTATAAGGGCATAATTGTCAAATATTAGTTGTAAATATCTTTGACAATTGGGATCATTAGGCACCGACTTTGACCATCAATTTTGACATCAAAATGTTGTGAATTTTAATCACATGTCTTAATTAAAGTTGTAGATATTTCTCTCAGCTTTCTATAACATATTGATTTGCACAATTTGGAGACGTATTTTGAGAGATACGGTCCAAATACTGAGGCCTGGTCAGACTGGGCCGAGACTGTAGATGGGTTCATTTCAAGCCCAATTTTGGTCTACTAAGAGCCCGAATTTGATGATGCTTGTTAAATGCAATCTTATAGACAATTGAATCAGCTTTTCAAAACATTAAGAATTGTACCATTCTGATCTATAAATAGAGAGCTATGCCCATTTTACCGAACCTGTAACAAAACCAAAATTAAGAGGAATTAATTTTAAAGATGCAAATGCTACAAATATGCTTAAGTTGAGGAATTTAATGACACTATTAATGCAATATGATAAACTAAACTCTTATTAAACATGCATATTTAAGTGTTCATCACACCCCCCAACTAGCTTATTGCTAGTCCCTATCAATTAAAGCGTTATTATTTAGAAGTGATTTATAGAATTTTACATCCAAGGTGGTCATTATTGCACTTTCCTTGATTTTATCCAAATAAACAAACTCTCAACCAATTATTATTGTTATTATTTTTTTTATGACTCATGTACCCTTCAGTCAAGATATCAATAAACCTACTTTTTGTGCTCAGTCAACACATGACTATAGAGTTTATTAGAAAGAAGCCATATCGGTTCTAATATTTGTTAAGGCTAACAACTTTAGGTAGGGGGCATTCATTTATTTTATATATATATATGCGTTTTTTTTAAAAGAATGCATCTTTAACCCATGTAGCGAGCCTTAGGCTAATGGCTCCCAGACCAGTTGGCCTTAGGGCATTAGGTGTTAAGACACCTCTTCGAGCTTAACGACTCGGGTTGCCGATGCTTTATTTTTGCTTAGAAACTTATGGATAGTGCAATGTTCAATCCCATTAAGCTTTCTCCTTAATCCATGTAGCTAGCTTTGGGCCAATAGCTCCTAAACCAGTTGGTCTTAGGGTATTAGGTGTTAAGACACCCCTCGGACTTAATTGCTCGAATTAGGGAGGCTACGAGACCAAATTTTATCCACAATTGCTATTTTTTTTCTTCCTTTTTTTTGCTTTTTTTTCTTTTTAACTTTCCCCTTCCTTTGTGTTGTTATTCTAAACAAAACAAAAGAACTCAAATATTACAACATTTCATTTTGCCACCCACAATCATGCATCAAGGTGTGTGTGTGTGAAGAAAGGTTCATGAATACTTGCTTAATGAGTACATAAGCACACAATTTTTTTTTTATTTAAATGATAAGGTTGTGAGAGTTCATAGATTTGAATAATCCAAAGTGAAATGAATAAGACCTCCTTGTTATAAAATTCAAAAATCAAGTCTAAATAATATCAAGTTAGCTAAAATGAGTTCATAAGATCAAAAAAAAAATGACAAATTGGTTAGAATGGGTTTCAAGAGTTCAAACTGGCCCTCCACACTCTGCCATTCCTGACCCAGAATGCATCTCAAGAGGATTTGAACTCCTTACACCGAACTCTGAATCTAATTACTAACTCGCTTTTTTTTTCTTTGTAAGAAAAAAGAAAATTCAACACACACTTATGTCTACTATCCTTCCCCCCCAACCAAATGAAACATTGTCCTCAATGTTTAAATGTAGAGAGATAAAGCATAGGAGACATTACCTGAAGCTTCTGTTATTCAAGAGAGATGACCTGAAAGACTCATAAAATAAAATGCTACAAATAAAATAAAATAAAAGACAAGAAATTTAAAAATTGATGGCACACATGCATGTGTATAGGTAGTTGTGACTGTGGCTCACATCTTCCTCTGGTTTTACGTCCAAAAATGGCTTAAACACCTTCTATGAGTTGGGGATATGGTTCCCATCCAGTTTTCTTATAAACTGGCAAACATGGTTGTTTTGAGTCAAATTCCCAAGACTATGAAGAAAATGAGAGAGAAGAAAAGAAAATGGATGCAAGGTGAGCAACAGTTTTTAGGGAACTGAAAAATCGACTTTAAAAGTCACGGAGTACCGTATCCGCCACTTGACCGGAAAACAAAATGCAAACACACAAATAAAATAAAAGCACATAAAATAAAATAAGAACAAACTAGAAATGATAGCAAAAATCAAGAATAAAAATGAAAATATGGCACAAACGGATAAAATTTGGTTAGTCGTGAAAAAAGGCCAAAAGAGGAATCTCTTCGAAAGTAATTTACCACGGTCAAAAATATGCCATTGAGGTGGTACCTCTCTTTTTCCTTTATTTGTGAGAATGGAAGAGATTACCACTGATTGAGTTTGTTTGTCCTTGAGGCATGCATTTTTTAGTGCGGATGTTTCTTCCTGCCTTTTTTCAAAACATGGCTCCCAACTCTTAATCTCCTTCGCTTGTACACAATCAAGCAATGAAAATTCTTTAGAAGCAATGGGCACTAGTTGCATAGTTGGTTCAAGTGAACTAGTCAACTCGATTTTTGAAGGACTTGAAAAATTCTCATTTTGGATATAGTCTTCCACATTAGTTTTAGTCCTATTAGCTTCCTCATTTTCATCATGCTTGAAAAATTCATTAATGTTAAAATTTTGGTTAAGTTCCTTTGCATGATGACATGAGGGCATAAATGAGGATTCAATCTCTTCCTTGTTAGGTGTAGGTTTGTTAACCTCTTCCTTACCCTTTAAGATTGATTCATCATCTTTCTCATAGAGGTTAAAAATATGTTCTTTATCAACCTTACCTTTGTGAAGAGTACTTACCGAATCTTCATCTAGATGTTGGCCACTTGGATTACTCACATGTGGATTGATGGAGTTTGGCTCTAGTTGAGATGGAAACTCTCCTTTCTCATGAGTATTAAGTACAAATGCAAGTATTTCAAGAGCATCATTCAAGTTTGCTATAGTTTGAGCAACTTGACTATTAAAAGCCTCTTGCTTTGCAATGAATGAATCCAATGTTTCTCTAAGATCTTTATAAGATGCATGATCATGAGATTTTTGAAAATTTTGATATGACTGAAAGGGAGGTTGGTGAGATTGTGCATGATTATCATTCATCCAATCAAAATTCAAGTGATTTTTCCATCCAAAATCTTGTGAGTAAGGATTAGGATTTGACCTTTGGAAAGTGTTTAAAACATTGGTTTGGTCATGGAGACTTTTCCTAAAGGTAGGCACATTTGGGCAATCATCCGTTGGATGATCACTAGAATTACAAGTGTGACAAACAATTTCTTGCATAGACCACATTTCTAAATCCTCGACTTTTCTAGCTAGGGATGTAAATTTAGCATGAAGATCATGATTCTCCCTAAAGTTATAAATGCCTCTACTAGATGTTCTTGGCACCTCATAGGTGTCAACATTATTCCAATTTTGGGCATTTTTCGCTAGTAAGTCTAGGAAATCCATGGCTTCATCTGGGTATTTATCTTCAAATTGTCCATCACGCAATAATTCTATCATTTGCCTAACTTGATGTGTAAGACCTTCATAGAAAATTAAAACTAGTTCCCATGTTTCCAAACCATGATGAGGACAAGTATTAAGCAATGCTTTATACCTATCCCAACATTGGTAAAAGGTCTCTCCTTGTTTTTTAGTGAAATTGATGATTTGATTTTTGAGAAATTTGTTCTATAGGGAGGAAAGAATTCTTTAAGAAATTGTTGTTGCATTTCATCCCATGAGCTAATGGATCTTGACCTAAGATTTTGTAGCCATGTCTTAGCTTTATCTTTTAGAGAAAAAGGAAAAAGCTTTAATCTTAAGATATTTATGCTACAATTTAGGTCACTATAAGTGTTACAAAACTCTTCAAATTCTCTCAAGTGCAAAAATGGGTTTTCAACATCTAGGCCATGAAAGTGGGGTAAAAATTGAATGAAATCCGATTCATGGTCTAAGTATAATGCATCATGAGGGAAGACTATGCATGATTGTGCACAAGTTCTCCTAAGATTTATGGAGTCCATTAATATTCTTGGCTGGGTTTGAGCATCTTTTTTTTCAAAGAAGATGAGTGGCACCTAACAATTCTACCAACTAATGCAAAAAGAAAGAAAAGATGAACATATGCAAGAAAGAGAAAAGAAAAGAGAAGAAAAGATGAACATACAACAAAGAAAAAAAAATTAAGATCTAAGATGAGAAAAGAGAATACTTACAATTTTGCACGCCAATTTTTACCTTCCCCAGCAACGACGCCAAAAACTTGACACATCCGAAAAAGGATTGTCTCCCAAGTATAGGAGTGTCGAAGTAATAAACCCGGTGAGTCCGGGGTTGATCCACGAGGAAGGGGATTTTAGCGCTACAAACTATAAGTAAGCAAATATGATGTGGATGATTCAAAGGGATGGCAAGATAATATCAACAAATATGAGTAAAGAACAAGTTCTTAAACAATATATGAGAATAACACAAGAGAAATCAACACAATAATAATGAAAGCTAAGGTTAGGGGATCCGCCTTTGGTATTTCAAATAAGAATAAACAACCCCTTTTAGTTATATGAATTATATTTGCTTTGTTATCAATATTTATACCACTTCTTGTAAATGGGTTCAAGCATCCAATGTGCCAATCATCATATGTCTACAACAAATCAATGTTCCTAACTAGATTCATGTCGGTAAGGAAGAACCATACATCATCTAGAAAGGATCTAAGCATTTAATGTGCCAAGGATTGTCGACAATGGATCAAGACCTCCACTTTACGAGTGGTGTCAAGATTGATTAAGAAATTAAATATAATCATATTGAATAAACATCATAAGATTAAGATTATTAAGCACATATTAAGGGTTAGAGAATCCTTATTCTCATATCAAGGATTTCACCCTTTCACCTTAACAAACGAGAAATTAAAAGAACATTATAATAGAAAGAAAATAAAATGTAAGAAAAAGGAAATTCATTAATAACATAAACACACAAAACACAATACAAGATCTTAGCCAAAGCCAAAATGTTCCAGCCAAGGCCAAGATGCCCTAATGGGTCACAAGGCACCTCTATTTATAGATACATCCAGGGGCAAACTTGTCAAAGTATAAGGGCATAATTGTCAAATATTAGTTGTAAATATCTTTGACAATTGGGATCATTAGGCACCGACTTTGACCATCAATTTTGACATCGAAATGTTGTAAATTTTAATCACATGTCTTCATTAAATTTGTAGATATTTCTCTCAGCTTTCTAGAACATATTGATTTGCACAATTTGGATATGTATTTTGAGAGATACGGTCCAAATACTGAGGCCTGGTCAGACTGGGACGAGACTATAGATGGGTTCACTTCAAGCCTAATTTTGGTCCACTAAGAGCCCGAATTTGATGATGCTTGTGAAATGCAATCTTGTAGACAATTAAATCAGCTTTCCAAAACATTAAGAATTGCACCATTCTAATCTATAAATAGAGAGTTATCCCATTTTACCGAACCTGTAACAAAACCAAAATTAAGAGGAATTAATTCCAAAGATGCAAATGCTACAAATATGCTTAAGTTGAGGAATTTAATGACACTATTAATGCAATATGATGAACTAAACTCTTATTAAACATGCAAATTTAAGTGTTCATCAATGGTCAGTGTAAATAATTGTTGGAGAGCCAATTAAATAAGAATGAAATTTGTCGAATGCAAATACTATTGCAAGTAGTTCTTTTTCAGTTGTTGTGTAATTCATTTGCGCATCATTTAAAGTCCTACTTGCATAGTATATGACATAAGGCTAACCTTCTTTTCTTTGTTCTAAGACAGCACCAACGGCATAGTCACTTGCATCACACATCAATTCAAAAGGCAAGGACCAATAAGGAGATTGCATAATTGGAGCAGTTGTTAAAAGTCCAATTAATTTATCAAAGGCGTTTTGACATTCTTGAGTCCATTCAAAAGAAGTGTCTTTTATTAAGAGGTTATAAAGAGGTTTAGATATAGCACTAAAATTTCTTATGAACCTCCTATAAAATCCAGCATGCCCTAAGAATGAACGAACCTCTTTGACTGTTTTGGTGGAGGCAGATGGGAAATTAATTCCACTTATGCTTTGTCCACTTCAATTCCCTTAGAAGACACCACATGACCCAAGACAATTCTCGAAGTGATCATATAATGACATTTTTCTCAATTCAAAATAAGACCTTTTTCTACACACCTTTTTAGGACTTTTTCTAAGTTTTCAAGACAATTATCAAAAGAGTTTCCAAAGACAGTTAAATCATCCATGAAAACTTCTAAACAATGCTCGACCATGTCACTAAAAATGCTTAGCATGCATCTTTGAAAAGTAGCGGGAGCATTACAAAGTCCAAAAGGCATTCTCCTAAATGCAAAAGTGCCAAAAGGGCACGTGAATGTAGTCTTTTCTTAGTCTTCGAGTGCAATGGGAATTTGATAATAGCCTGAGTATCCATCAAGAAAGCAGTAGTAAGGGTGTCCTGCTACTCTTTCAAGAATTTGGTCAAGCAAAGGTAAGGGAAAATGGTCTTTTCTAATGACAGCATTTAATTTTCTATAATCAATTCACATCCTCTAACTAGACGAGACATGAGTTAGCAATGATTCCCCCTTTTCATTTTTAACAACTATAACGCCAGATTTTTTAGGTACTACTTGTGTAGGGCTTACCCACTTCCTATCAGAAATAGGATAGATAATTCCCACATTAAGTAGTTTGAGAACTTCAGCCCTAATGACCTCTTTCATGTGTGGATTTAATCTCCTTTGAGGTTGTTGAGATGTTTTGGCATTTTCCTCTAAATGTATTTTATGTGTGCAATTAAGGGGTTAATGCCTTTTATATCTTTTAAAGTCCACCCAATTGCATTTTTATGCCTTTTAAGCACTTATATCAACTTACCTTGTTACTCGCATGTGAGGGATGAAGAAATTACCACCGGATATGTCTGATTCTCCCCAAGATATGCATATTTCAGTCCTTCAGGTAAGGGCTTCAATTCTAACTTGGGAGCTTCATCTTCCTTGCTTTCATTCATTTGCCCCAATTCTTCAAATCTTGATTTTGAGCCTTTTTCCATCACCTCTGCACAATCCAATAAAGAAGCATATATCAGAAAGATCATGTTCTAGTTCCATACTTGATTCTAACGAATTCACTAAAGAAGTTTCCAAAGGGTCAGAAGAACTCCCTTTTTGGATGTGATCTTCCACAATAGATTCGATCATATTAGCCTCCTCAATTTCATCTTCTTCTTCATTTGGTTGTTTGCACATATTGAAAACATTAAGTTCCAATGTCATGTTCCCAAAAGATAGCTTCATGACTCCATTCCTGCAATTAATCAAAGCATTAGAGGTAGCTAGAAATGGACGCCCTAAAATAACAGGAATTGAATTGCTTACTGCTACTGGTTGTGTGTCCAAGATGATAAAATCTACTAGGTAAATGAATTTATCGACTTGAACTAACACATCTTCTACTACTCCTCTTGGTACTTTAATTGATCTATCAGTAAGCAAAAGAGTCACAGAAGTCGATTTTAACTCACCTAGATTGAGTTTCTAAAAAACCGAATATGGAAGCAAATTCACACTAGCACCAAGATCAAGTAAAGCTTGTTCAATTTTATGGTCTCCAATAACGCATGAAATTGTAGGACAATCTGGATCCTTATATTTCACTATATTATTACTTTGAAGAATAGCACTTACCTGCTCAACTAGAAAGGCTTTTTTTTTTTACATTCAGTTTTCTTTTCACAGTGCACAAGTCTTTCAAAAATTTTGCATAAGAAGGTGCCTGTTTGATCACATCAAGCAAGGGAATGTTGACCTTTACCTGTTTGAAAATTTCAAAGATTTCAGAATTGTGAGTTGCCTTCTTTTGTGTGGCTAATGCTTGAGGAAATGGAGGCACAGATGAGGATTTGGCTTCCTCTTCGCTAGGTGTTGGTTTGGCAACCTCTTCCTGCCCTTTAGAGATCGATTCTTCTTCTTTCTCACAAGGGTTAGGAATATGTTTTTCAACAACCTTACCATTGCGAAGGGTCATAACTGACTTAGCTTGGTTAAAATAATGGTTATTTGAACTCCCTGCATTTGAGTTAGATTGATCGTTGGGGTTTTACATTGTTTGAGAAGGAAATTTTCCCTTCTCTTGGATGCTAAATGTAGATGCAAATTTTGCAAGAGTTTCTAACAAATTTGCTAATGTTTGAGCAGTTTGACTATTGAAAGTCTCTTGCTTTGTAATGAATGAATGCAATGTTTCTTCAAAGTCATTCCTAGGAGGAGGAGCATAAGCATGATCATGAGAATTTTGAAAATTTTGTCGTGTTTGAAAGGGGACTTGTGAAGATTGTGCATGATTATCATTTTTCCAACTAAGATTTGGATGATTTCTCCAACCAGGATTGTAGGTTTGTGAGTATGGATTGTGATTTGGCCTTTTGAAAGTGTTCAAGGCATTGGCTTGCTCATGGAGACATTCCCTAAAGGCAGGCAAAGTTGGGCAATCATTAGTAGAATGGTCATTGTCATCGCAAATGTTACAGACATTTTCTTGAATAGAATTTAATTGACCACTCTTTTTCATCTCTAGAGCCTCGACTTTTCTAGCTAGGGATGCATATTTGGCTTGAAAGTCATGGTCTTCCCTAAGGTTGTAAATCCCTCTATTGGATGTCGAGGTTGGGGCCTTGCCGGGTACCTCATAGGTGCCAGCAGTGTCCCAATTTTGTACCTTTTCTACCAAGGAATCTAGGAAGTCAAGTGCTTCCTCAGGGTCTTTTTCTTTAAATTCTCCATTACACATTAATTCTACTAGTTGCCTATCTTGAGGTGTTAACCCTTCATAAAAGTGTGCAACTGTTCTCCAAGTTTCAAAACCATAGTGAGGACAGGTATTAAGTAGTTCCTTATACCTATTCCAACATTGGTAAAGGGTTTCCCCTTGTTTTTGAGAGAAATCAGAAATTCGTCTTTTAAGAGAATTTGTTTTATGGGTAGGAAAAAATTTTTTTAAAAAATTATTGTTTCATCTCATCTCATGAACTGATGGAATTCGATCTCAAATTTTGTAGCCATGTTCTAGCTTTATCTTTTAAAGAAAAAGGAAAAAGCTTTAATCTAATGGTGTTTATGCTACAATTTGGGTCAGTGTAGGAGCTACATACCTCTTCAAAGAATTTCAAGTGCGAATATGGGTTCTCCATGTCAAGGCCATGAAAAGTGGGTAGAAGTCGAACAAAACTTGGTTTGAAATTGAAATGGATTGAATTTGAAGGAGAAACTACACAAGATGGTACACTAGTCCTTACTGGATTCATGTAGTCTCTTAGGGTTCTTCGTTGGTTTTGATCATTTTGTTGCGAACGGTTGTCCCCTTCATCTGTGAATATTTCCTCATGATTGTCGGCTATGTTTTCTAAGGAAGATGATGTTTTTCTAACAAGTCTATCACTAGATGTTCGTGACCAAATTTTCATGCAAGAAAGAGAGAAGAAAAGAGAAGAAAAGATGAACACACAAGAAAAATAAAAAATTTAGATCTAAGATGAGAAAAGAGAATACTTACAATTTTGCACGCCAATTTTTACCTTCCCTGGCAACGACGTCAAGAACTTGATACATCCGAAAAAGGATTGTCTCCCAAGTATAGGAGTGTCGAAGTAATAAACTCGGTGAGACCGGGGTCGATCCATGAGGAAGGAGATTTTAGCGCTACAAATTATAAGCTAAGCAAATACGATATGATGATTCAAAGAGATAATAAGATAATATCAACAAATATAAGTAAGAACAAGTTTGTAAATAATAAATGAGAATCACACGAGAGAAATCAACACAATAATAATGAAAGCTAAGGTTAGGGGATCCGCCCTTGATATTTCAAATAAGGGTAAACAACCCGTTTTAGTTATATGAATTAAATTTGCTTCGTTACTAATATTTATACCACTTCTTGTAAATAGGTTCAAGCATCCAATGTGCCAATCTCCATATGTCTACAACAAATCAAGGTTCCTAACTAGATTCATGTCGGTAAGAAAGAACCATACGACATCTAGAAAGGATCCAAGCATTTGATGTGCCAAGGATTGTCTACTATGGATCAAGACCTTCACCTTACGAGTGGTGTCAAGATTGATTAAGAAAATAAATATAAATCATATAAACAACATAACATTATGATTATTAAGCACATATTAAGGGTTAAAGAATCCTTACTCCCAAATCAAGGGTTTCACCCTTTCACCTTAGCAAGAGAGAAATTAGCAAGACATTATAAGAGAAAGAACACAAAATGTAAGAAAAAGGGAATTCATTAATAACATTAAAACACAAGAGAGAAATACAATAAAAGATCCCAGCAAAGGCCAAGATGCCCTAATGGGTCACAAGGCACCTCTATTTATAGGTACATTTAGGGGCAAACTTGTTAAATTATAAAGGAATACTTGTCAAATGTTAGGTGAACTAACTTTGACCATTGGGATTATTAGGTGCACCACTTTGACCACCGATTTTGACATTGAAATATTAAGCATTTCGTTCACATGTCTTCATGAAAGTTGTAGATATTTCTCTCAGTTTTCTATAACATATCGATTTGCACAATTTGGATACGTATTTTGAGAGATATGGTTCAAATACTGAGGCCTAGTCAGACTAAACTGAGACTATAGATAGGTTCACTTCAAGCTCAATTTTGGTCCCTTAAGAGCCCGAATTTGATGATACATGTGAAATGCAATCTTGTAGATAATTGAATCAGCTTTCCAAAACATTAATATTTGTACCATTCTGATCTACAAATAGAAAGGTATGCTTATTTTACCAAACCTAGATCAAAACCGAAATTAAAAGAAAGTTAATTTAAAGGATGGACAGACTACAAATATGCTTAAGTTGAGGAATTCAATGACACTATTAATGCAATATGATGAATTAAGCTCTCATTAAACATATATATTTAAGTGTTCATTAAGTACTCATAAGTCCAAAAGGAAATAACACAGTCCAAAGGCTTCAAACGAACAAATAGAATATAGAGGCAAAGGCCCTAGACAAAACGATTGCGCATAGGCCTAAACCAACCACAACGTAGCCAAGATCACCCAAACAACGAAAACAAAAAGGTGTATTAGCCCAATCTAGCAAAATAAAGTCCAAGAAAATAAAACTAAGGATGAAGACCCCATATGGGACGAAGCTAAGGAGTGATCACATACTTGGCCTCCAAGATTAGAAGCCGAGAGCGAACCAAGGTAAAAATCTCATCAATCACCTGACGACAAGTCCGAAGATGCTGCTAATACACACGATCATTCCTCTCATACCATAGAAAATAAACTGTGGCAGAAAAGATCAAACGTGCAAGGATATGTTCAAAATTCTTCCTACCCTGAAGATGAAGAGAAGCCCAATGAAGTAAAGTGAGCCAATCAGAAGATGGCCAAACAATGAGAGTCTTAGCTGCAATCTCCTCTCATATAGAAGATGAGAAAGGACATCTAGAGAAAAGATGCCCATGAGTCTCATTTACTGAGGCACAGAGAGCACAGCCCGAAGAGGCTAACATGTCATGATGCTGTAATCGATCCATAGTACGAAGACGACCCAAGGAGGCAAGCCAAAGAATAAAAGAGTGTCTTGGAACATGGCTAGGGAACCAGAGAAGATGATGAAATGAATTCACCGCTCGTCTACTCCGTAATAACTACCATGCTAAGGTAATGGAGAAAACTCCAGAGGTGTGGCCCTTCCAAACAATATGATCAGGAGTCCCCATAATAGGCCGGAAGCTAATAGAGTCCCAAATTCATCCAAGGGCCAATCTACCATCAGGAAAAGTCTAATCCCCATCCTAAATAACAGCGGAGACCTTGGCATATGAGGGAAGACCTGTAGATGAAAGATTCCTGAAAGAAAACAAATCACAAAGACGCCCCTATGGCAACCAGTAATCCTGCCAAAGTGAGGTGTCACGACCATCTCCAATACAAGAGACAAATTTACCCCTACACCAATCTCGACTGTGTAAAATCTTCCTCTAAGACTAGAAGGCTCTAGAAGTAACTCGAACCTGCCAGAACAAGCGACCTCGAAGGAGTACCTTATGAACCCAAGAAGACCATGTGGAGGACTTGTCAAAAGAAGTCTCTAAACATGCTTTAGAATAGCGGCCTGATTCCACTTCTTCACTCGCTTAATTCCCAATCCTCCTTCCTTTAACGGATAGCAAACCGAATCCCAAGCTACTTTGGCCCCAGAACGAGACAAAAAGGTCTCTCTCTAGAGGAAAGCAACCAGAATATCCTCAATCTTTTACACCATAGCTGCCGGCAATATGAATATGGATGACTAATAGACCTGTATGAAAAAAAGTACCGACTTGATTAACTGAAGATGGCCAATATAAGTCAACATAGCAGATGTCCATAACCTGACCCTCGATAGAATCCGTTCTATCAATGAAGTATAATCTGAAGGACGTAATCTTTGTGCTAATTAGAGGCACCCCCAAATATCTAACTGGCAGACTCCCCACCTGAAAACCTAAGTGGCCTGTCATACAGTTCGGTGCTCATCATTGACTCCAGAAAAGAATGCATGACTCTTAGCTGAATTCGTCACTAAACCAGAGAGCTCTACAAACTCCTGCAAAGCATTATGAACCACACTAACAGAGCCCGCATCTGCCCTACAAAAAATCGTCAGATCATCTGCAAAACAAAGATGAGTGAGAGAGACCTGCTGACATCTCCAATGATATCAGAAACTAGGCCTCTGAGAAGCCTTCTAAAGAATACCATTCAAACCCTCCATTGCCAACACAAAACGGTATGGTGACAACGGATTACCCTGTCGAATTCCTCTGGAGGTGGGAAAAATCCATGAAACTCTCCATCTAAAGCAATAGAGAAATGTACAGAGGACATGCACGTCACGATCTATCAAACCATATATTCTAGAATACTGATCGTCCTTAACCCCAAAAGGATGAAATCCCAACTGACAGTACCAAAAGCTTTGTGAATATCCACTTTTGAAGTGCACCAAAGAAGCGAGCACCCAAGATGGCAATTATGCATAAGCTCTTGAGTCAATAGGATGGCATCAGAGATCCTCTGACCTGGGACAAAAGCAGACTGTGAACTCCTAATTACATCAGGTAAAACTGGTTTAAACCTATTCATAATTACTCTGCAGATGCACTTGTAGAGTACATTACAGCAAGAGATTGATCGAAAGTCACTCATAGTCCTTGGAGTCTCAACCTTAGAAACCAAGGCAACCCTAATGGCATTAACACACTTCAGTATTCGACAAGTCGCAAAGAAGTAGCACACAGCAGCCTTAAACTCCACACTAATAATGTCCCAAGCCCTCTTAAAGAACAGAGTGGTGTGCCCATCCGGTCCTGGAGCTTTATCACCAGGAATTGAGAATAAAGTTGACTTGATCTCATCATCAGTAATAGGGCACACCACTCTGTTCTTTAAGGATCGACTAAAGCAATGGACTCTTCATTTTGGTTAAAATTTTCAAAGAATGGTTTTAACCATTGTCCATTAACTTTAAACACATTACCATTCTTTGGGTTCTCAATTTCAACTGCTCCATAAGGGAAAACGTTTTTAACAATGAAAGGTCCAGTCCAACGAGACCGAAGTTCACCAGGAAATAAATACAATCTTGAATCATACAAAAGAATTTTTTGTGAAGGTTCAAAAGATTTTCTAATTAACAATAGATTTGTCATGAAAAACCTTCATTTTTTCTTTGTAGATTTTAGAATTTTCAAAAGCCTCATTCCTGATTTCTTCAAGTTCACTCAGTTGGAGTTTACATAATTTGCAAGCATCATTCAAATTTGTGTTGAATGTTTTAATGGCCCAATAAGCTTAATGCTCAATTTCCACAGGCAAGTGACAAGGTTTTCGATAAACTAGTCTATAAGGAGACATTCCTAATGATGTTTTAAAAGCAGTTCGGCAAGCCCAAAGTGCATCATTAAGTCTTAAAGACCAATCTTTACGATTTGGGTTAACCGTTTTTTCTAAGATCTGTTTTATCTCCCTATTAGCTAATTCAACTTGTCCACTTGTTTGTGGGTGATAAGGTGTAGAAATTTTATGGGTTATTCCATATTTCTTCATTAAAGTTTCAAATGGTTTGTTACAAAAATGTGTACCCCCATCACTAATAATGGCTCGAGAAATTCCAAATCTACTCAAGATATTCTCCTTCAAGAATTTGACAACTATTTTGTGATCATTGTTTCGACATGGAATTGCCTCGACCCATTTTGAAACATAGTCTACTGCAACAAGGATGTACACAAAATCAAACGATGGTGGAAAGGGTCCCATAAAATCAATACCCCAACAGTCAAAGATTTCAACAACATGAATGGGATTCAAAGGCATCATTTTTCTTTTTGAAATGGATCCCAATTTTTAACAATTTTCACACGTTTTACAAAATGCATGTGCATCTTTAAATAAGGTGGGCTAATAAAATCCACATTGCAAGATTTTACCAGCTATTTTTCTAGATGAAAAATGTCCTCCACATGCTTCAGAATGACAAAAGTTAATGACACTACTTACCTCATTGTTGGGTATGCATCTTCTTACTATTTGGTCTGGACAATATTTGAACAGATATGGGTCATCCCAATAAAAATTTTTCACCTCGGTTAAAAATTTCCTTTTGTCTTGAGCATTCCAATGAGGTGGCATTTTTCCTGTTGCAAGAAAATTTGCAATGTTAGCAAACCAAGGTATAGTAGCAACAGAAAATAAAAACTCATCAGGAAAAGAATCATTGATAGGTGAAGTTTCAATTAATTTTCTGTCGTTAGTCTTGAAAGATGATCTACAATGACATTTTTTGCTCCTTTATTATCCTTTATTATGATGTTAAATTCTTGGAGCAATAAGATCCACCGTATCAATCTAGGTTTTGCATCCTGTTTAGACATTAAATATCTCACAGCTGCATGGTCAGTGTAAACAATTGTTGGAGAGCCAATTAAATAAGAATGAAATTTGTCCAATGCAAATACTGCTGCAAGTAGTTCTTTTTCAGTTGTTGTGTAATGCATTTGCTCATCATTTAAAGTCCTACTTGCATAGTATATGACATAAGGCTTACCTTATTTTCTTTGTCTTAAGACAGCACCAACGGCATAGTCACTTGCATCACACATCAATTCAAAAGGCAAGGACCAATTAGGAGATTGCATAATTGAAGCAGTTGTTAAAAGTCCAATTAATTTATCAAAGGCATTTTGACATTCTTGAGTCCATTCAAAAGAAGTGTCTTTTATTAAGAGGTTACAAAGAGGTTTAGATGTAGCACTAAAATTTCTTATGATCCTCCTATAAAATCCAACATACCCTAAGAATGCACTAAATTTTCTATAATCAATGCACATCCTCCAACTAGATGAGACTCTGGTTGGCAAGGATTCCCCCTTTTCATTTTTAACTACTGTAATGCCAAATTTCTTAGGGACTACTTGTGTAGGGCTTACCCACCTGCTATAGAAATAGGGTAAATAATTCCCATATCAACTAGTTTAAGAACTTCAGCCTTAATAACCTCTTTCATATGTGGATTTAATCTTCTTTGTGGTTGTTGGGATGTTTTGGCATTTTCCTCTAAATGTATTCGATGTGTGCAAATTAAAGGGTTAATGCCTTTTATATCTTTTAAAGTCCACCCAATTGCATTTTTATGCCTTTTAAGCACTTCTATCAACTTACCTTGTTGTTCTCTTGTAAGGGATGAAGAAATTACCACCGGATATATCTGATTCTCCCCAAGATATGCATATTTCAGTGCTTCAGGTAGGGGCTTCAATTCTAACTTGGGAGCTTCCTCTTCCTTGCTATCATTCATTCGCCCCAATTCTTCGAATCTTGATTTTGAGCCTTTTTCCATCACCTCTGCACAATCCAGTAAAGAACACATATCAGAAAGATCAGGTTCTAGTTCCATATTTGATTCTAATGAATTCACTAAACAAGTTTCCAAAGGGTCAGAAGAACTCTCTTTTTGGATATGGTCTTCCACAATAGTTTCAATCACATTGGCCTCCTCAATTTCATCTTCTTCTTCATTTGGTTGTTTGCACATATTAAAAACATTAAGTTCCAATGTCATGTTCCCAAATGATAGTTTCATGACTCCATTCTTGCAATTAATCAAAGCATTAGAGGTAGCTAGAAATGGACGCCCTAAAATAACAGGCTGGTTGTGTGTCCAAGACGATAAAATCTACTGGGTAAATGAATTTATCGACTTGAACTAATATATCTTCTACTACTCCTCTTGGTACTTTAATTGATCTATCAGCAAGCAAAAGAGTCACAGAAGTCGGTTTTAACTCACCTAGATTAAGTTTTTGAAAAACCGAGTATGGAAGAAAATTCACACTAGCAGCAAGATCAAGTAAAGCTTGTTCAATTTTATGGTCTCCAATAACACATGAAATTGTAGGACAACCTAGATCCTTATGTTTCACTATAATATTATTTTAAAGAATAACACTTACTTGCTCAGCTAGAAAGGCCTTCTTTTTCACATTCAGTTTTCTTTTCACAGTGCACAAGTCTTTCAAAAATTTTGCATAAGAAGGTACCTATTTGATCACATCAAGCAAGGGAATGTTGACCTTTACCTGTTTGAAAATTTCAAAGCTTTTAGAATTGTGAGATGCCTTCTTTTCTGTAGCTAATGTTTGAGGAAATGGAGGCACAGATGAGGATATGGTTTTCTCTTCGCTAGGTGTTGGTTTGGCAACCTTCTCCTGCCCTTTAGAGATCGATTCTTCTTCTTTCTCACAAGGGTTAGGAATGTGTTTTTCAACGACCTTACCATTGCGAAGGGTCATGACTGACTTGGGTTGGTCAAAATAATGGTTACTTGAACTCCCTGCATTTGCGTTAGATTGATCTTTGGGGTTTTGCAATGTTTGAGAAGGAAATTTTCCCTTCTCTTGGATGCTAAATGTAGATGCAAATTTTGCAAGAGTTTATGACAAATTTGCTAATGTTTGAGCAGTTTGACTATTGAAAGTCTCTTGCTTTGTAATGAATGAATGCAATGTTTCTTCAAGGTCATTCATAGGAGGAGGAGCATATGCATGATCATGAGAATTTTGAAAATTTTATCGTGTTTGAAAAGGGACTTGTGAAGATTGTGCATGATTATCATTTTTCCAACTAAGATTTTGATGATTTCTCCAACCAGGATTGTAGGTTTGAGAGTATGGATTGTGATTTGGCCTTTTGAAAGTGTTCAAGGCATTGGCTTGCTCATGGAGACATTCCCTAAAGGCAGGCAAAGTTGGGCAATCATCAGTAGAATGGTCATTGTCATCACAAATGTTACAGACATTTTCTTGAATAGAATTTAATTGACCACTCTTTTTCATTTCTAAAGCCTCGATTTTTCTAGCTAGGGATGCATATTTGGCTTGAAGGCCAGGGTCTTTGCTAAGGTTGTAAATGCCTCTATTGGATGTCGAGGTTGAGGTCTTGCTTGGTACCTCATAGGTGTCAGCGGTGTCCCAATTTTATGCCTTTTCTGTCAAGGAATCTAGGAAGTCAAGTGCTTCCTCAAGGTCTTTTTCTTTAAATTCTCCATTACACATTAATTCTACTAGTTGCCTATCTTGAGGTGTTAACCCTTCATAGAAGTGTGCAACTATTCTCCAAGTTTTAAAACCATGGTGAGGACAGGTATTAACTAGTTCCTTATACCTATCCCAACATTGGTAAAGGTTTTCCCCTTATTTTTGAGAGAAATCAGAAATTTGTCTTTTAAGAGAATTTGTTATATGGGTAGAAAAAAATTTTTTCAAAAATTGTTGTTTCATCTCATCCCATGAACTGATGGAATTCGACCTCAAATTTTATAGCCATGTTCTAGCTTTACCTCTTAAAGAAAAAGGAAAAAGCTTTAATCTGATGGTGTTTATGTTATAATTTGGGTCAGTGTAAGAGTTACATACCTCTTCAAAGATTTTTAAGTGCGAATATGGGTTCTCCATATCAAGGCCATGAAAGGTGGGTAGAAGTCGAACAAAACTTGGTTTGAAATTGAAATGGATTGAATTTGGAGGAGAAACTACACAAGATGGTACACTAGTCCTTACCGGATTGATGTAGTCTCTGAGGGTTCTTCGTTGTTTTGATCATTTTGTTGCGAACGGTTGTCCCCTTCATCCGTGAATATTTTCACATGATTGTCGGCCATGTTTTCTAAGGAAGATGATGTTTTTCTAACAAGTCTACCGCTAGATGTTCGTGACCAAATTTTCATGCAAGGAAGAGAGACGGAAAGAGAAGAAAAGATCAACACACAAGAAATTAAGATCTAAAATGAGAAAAGAGAACACCTACAATTTTGCAAGCCAATTTTTACCTTCCCCGGTAACGACGCCAAAAACTTGACACATCCAAAAAAGGGATTGCCTCCCAAGTATAGGAGTTTCGAAGTAATAAACCCGATAAGACCGGGGTCGATCCACGAGGAAGGGAATTTAAATGTTAAATTTAAGCGTTACAAATTATAAGCTAAGCAAATATGATATGGATGATTCAAAGAGATGAGAAGATAATATCAACAAATATAAGTAAGAACAAGTTCTTAAACAGTAAATGAGAATAACACAAGAGAAATTAACACAATAATAATGAGAGCTAAGGTTAGGAGATTCGCCCCTGATATTTCGAATAAGGATAAACAACCCAATTTAGTTATATGAATTATATTTGCTTCGTTACCAATATTTATACCAATTCTTGTAAGTGGGTTCAAGCATCCAATGCGCCAATCTCCATATATCTACAACAAATCAAGGTTCCTAACTAGATTCGTGTCTATAAGAAAGAACCATACGACATCTAGAAAGGATCCAAGCATTTGATGTGCCAAGGATTGTCGACAATGGATCAAGACCTGCACTTTACGAGGGGTGTCAAGATTGATTAAGAAAATAAATATAAATCATATAAACAACATAAGATTATGATTATTAATCACATATTAAGGGTTAGAAAATCCTTACTCTTATATCAAGGTTTTCACCTTTTCACCTTAGTAAGAGAGAAATTAGCAAGACATTATAAGAGAAAGAACACAACATGCAAGAAAAAGGAAATTCATTAATGACATTAAAACAAGAGAGAAACACAATACAAGATCCCAACGAAGGCCAAGATGCCCTAATGGGTTATAAGGCACCTCTATTTATAGATACATTCAGGGGCAAATTTGTCAAATTACAAAGGTATAGTTGTCAAATGTTAGGTGAACTAACTTTGACCATGGGGCTCATTAGGTACACCACTTTTTGACCACCGATTTTGACTTTGAAATATTGAGCATTTGAATCACATGTCTTCATAAAATTGTAGATATTTCTCTCAGCTTTCTAGAACATATTGATTTGCACAAATTGGATACGTATTTTGAGAGATATGGTTCAAATACTGAGGCCTGGTCAGACTAGGCCGAGACTGTAGATAGGTTCACTCCACTAAGAGCCCGAATTTGATGATACTTGTGAAATACAATGTTGTATATAATTGAATCAGCTTTCCAAAACATTAGGATTTGCACCGTTCTGATCTATAAATAGAAAGTTATGCCCATTTTACCGAACCTACATCAAAACCGAAATTAAGAGAAAGTTAATTCAAAGGATGTAAAGACTACAAATATGCTTAAGTCGAGGAATTTAATTACACTATTAGTGCAATATGATGAATTAAGCTCTCATTAAGCATACATATTTAAGTGTTCATCATTAATGGCTAAGTGGTTAGTGTACACTATCATCATGTTACCAATTAAATATGGCCAAAATTTGTCAAAAGCAAATACTATGGCAAACAACTCTTTTTCACTTGTGGCGTAATTAAGTTAAATTTTGTTGCGACTTGTATAGTATATGGTATGAAAAAATTTCTTTCATCACTGCCCAAGTACTGCACCTACTACATATTCATTTGCATCACACATTAGCTCGAACGATAACTTCCAATCTAGTGCTACCACAATAGGGGCTATCATTAATAATTTCTTCTTTAAAGTTTCAAATGCCTACAATCAAACACAAACTAGTTATTTTGCACAAGTATATTCGAAAGTGGTTAAGAAATCTTGGAAAAATCATTAATAAACCTTCTATAAAACCTACATAGCCTAAAAAACTTCTAACCCTTTTTATCGATATTGGTGGTGGTAGTTTTTCAATTGTCTCTATTTTAGTCATGTCTACCTCAATTCCCATGGATGATATCTTACTACAATCATCCCTCATTTTTTAGGTAAAACTTGAAATGGACTCACCTATGAGCTATCCAATATGGGGTAACTTACTCTTACATCTAACCACTTTAAGACCTCAGTTGTAACTACCTCTTTCATGGTTGGATTTAGTCTTCTTTGTGCATCTATTAATGGTTTGCAGTTCTCTTTCATGAGAATTCTATGCATGCACATTGAAGGACTAATTCCTCTCAAGTCGAGACCACCCTATAGGCATTATGCATTCTGTTAACACCCGTAATAGTTTTTCTTCCTTTGCCCTAGTTAGACTAGATGATATAATGACTGTATGTACGGATGACTCCTCAAGGTAAGCATATTTAAGATGACTAGGTAGTTGTTTTAATTCAAAGGCTGGTGGTTTTTCAATTGAAAGTAATGGTCTGCTAGGTCCTTGTCCTAATGGCTCATAGTATTTCCTATTATTTGGCCCAAAAGAAGTCATCCAATTTATGTACTTAACTATTTCACAATCATCAAACTCATCCAACAATTTAGAATGTGTCAAGCTAGCTTCTAATGCATCTAAATGTAAATTTTTATACTTTAATACCATAGAACTCACCTAATCAATTCAAAAGCAATTTTCAATGTCATTCAGATAATTTATGGCATTAAAAACATTAAACATTACCTCTTCTCCTTGAACCTGTAACCTTAACTCACTCTTTTGGACATCAATCAATGCCCTACTAGTTTGGTAAATGGTCTACCCAAAATGATTAGTATCTCCTTATCCTCCTCCATGTCAAGCATAATTTGGGAAGATAAAAAATATCTACCTTGACCATACATCTTCATTTACCTTTCTTGGATGCTTGATAGATCGATCGACTAGCTACAAGGCTAGCTACAAGGAAATCGTAGTAAGACTTGCCTTATCGAGGCCAAGTTTCCTAAAAACAGATAAAGACATTAGATTTATGCTTGCAGGTAAATCACACAATGCATTAGTAGATAAAGAGTCACCAATGGAGCAAGGAATAGAAAAACTCTTTGGATCCTTAAGCTTTGGTGGTAGCTTCTTTTGCAATATGGCATTATACTATTCAGTTAAGGCAATGGTCTCATAATCTTCTAGCTTTCTCTTCTTGGATAGTATGTCTTTCATGAATTTGACATAGCTGGGGATATGCTGTAGGGCCTCTACAAAAGGGATGTTGATGTGTAGCTTCTTGAAGACCTCCAAGAATCTAGATAATTACTTGTCAAGCTTGCTCTTTTGCAGCCTTTGAGGAAAGGGAACCTTAAGAACTGGTTTTGCAGTAGGTAATGGTATGTTGTGAACCTTGTCTTCATTAGTTTTCATTATTAGCATTGTGGTCGCAGTCACTAGTTCTTCTTCTTCCTTCTCTTTTTGCTTCTAAACCTTCACTGGCTCACCCTACTCTTTACCACTCCTTAAAGTAATTGCTTTGTAGCGCTCTTTTGGATTCACTTTGGTAGTGCTAGGTAAGTTATCTTGTAGTCTTCCACCGACAATATTAGCTAGCTGACTTACTTGAGTCTCCAGACTTTGAATGAGCTAATCGGTTTTGGAAGTTGTTATTTGTTTCAGCCATGAATTAATTAGTTCTTTTAATGAAGCTTGTTGTTGTTGTTGCCAATTGGGTCAAGGCTTCTTCTAGAGATGGTTTCTTTTCTAGTTGAGAAGTTTCTTATGGAGGTTTCATGGTGTTTTGGTTGCTCCAAGAGAAATTTGGATGATTTCTCCAACCTGGATTGTAGATATTGCTATAAGTGTTATTCTTAAGACGGTTGTAATCAACAAAACTAGCTTCCTTAGCCTATCCTTGGAATGGATTCCCTCCTTTGCACCTCTCACTAGGATGATTTCCTTGACAATGCTCACGTACAACTGCTAGAACATGTATGGCATTAGCTGCCATAGTATGATTTTGTGTAAAATTTGTAAGTTTATAGAATTTGAACAAGTAATATAATGATGATGGAGTTATCGTTCTCACGAGGATTGGCTATTAACTACTAAAATTAATCTAACTATGATTTTACTTGAATAATCAATATGAATGTCATATATTAATAAATGGGTTAATTCTAATTTGCCCCCTGAGGTTAGGTCGAAAGAAAATTGAGGACCTTAGTTTTCTGAAACTCAAAATTATCCCTGAGGTTACTATAGCACCGTTAGATTTAACGGAAAATGTATTAAATAGTAACTTAACGCTTTAGAAACCATTTAAAAAAGGGTATTATAGTCTATTTTACTACTTATTAGCGTTAAGTTATTATTTAATACATTTTTTGCTAAATCTAATATTAGCATTAAGTTATTATTCAATACATTTTCCGTTAAATCTAACGGCGCTACAGTAACCTCAGGGGGCATTCTTAGATTTCAGAAAACTGAGGTCCTCAATTTTTTTAGGCCTAACCTCAGGGGGCAAATTAGAATTATCCCTTAATAAATTAACTAATAATTAATTGAATTAAATACTAAGCAAAGAAATAAGATTCAAACTAATTAGAAATGAAATCAGTGATATTAAACTATAGGGTATTAGTTTTCATCTAAGTTATCAACTCTATTACTTAATCCAATTTAATTAATGTTTTATCAACCTTATTGCCAACCTTTCTCTAAATTATTTGTTATTCTTTTTCAAGTAATAACAATGTATAACTGTAGTGAGAATCACATTCCCATCTCTTCTAATAACCTATAATTATCCTTTAAGCACAAGAAATCATATAGGGTTGAACAAGTCATAACTATATTTCTATCTCATGTGAGTTTATGGTGAATCAATCAAGGACTAATATAAATTAACTTCTCAGTCTAATTTATATCTCAAATCATGCAATAGTTGGTCAAACCATCACAAGCATTAAACGCATGAAAAATTCACTCAACAAGAAATTGAATAAACATAATATATTGAATTAAAATAATAGAGCATCAAACTTGGCTACATCCTAACCCTAAAAAAAGAGATTTAGTTCATAATGTAAAAGAAAATAACATAAGAAATCGAGTAGCATTCATAAATTACAAAGAAGGAAGAGAACTTATGGAACTTGAAGATTCCTTGATGATTCTCCTTGGATTAAGCCTTCAAGGTTTGTGGATTACTTCCTTGCCTCCTAAGTACCTCTAATGACACCTCTGATATCCTAAAGAAGACCTAAAATATGCTTATTTATGGTCTATGAAAGAAAGAAATCGAATATGAGTTGATAGAGGAGTCCTAAAAATTTTTAGAATTGACCTTGTACTAGGCCGCACATACAGTGGCATAGAAGTGCCAACTCTCTGGTTCGCACAGCTTCTTGCTGTTGGTCTCACACCGCTGCACCAACTTATTGACACGGGAGTGGCAAGTCTCTGTTTTTGAATCTATTTTTTTTGTATTTCACACTACTACACCAACTTCTTTGCGCCAGTGCTTCATCCTTCTATTTTGATGATCCAGATTTTTCCTCTTTTTGGCCTGATTTCTCCCAATTTTGATGTGCTTTATTAGGAATCAAATTTCATTCCAACAAATCTGCATTTAAATAAAATAAAACTTTATTTTCTCCTTATTTTACTCAAGAACTAATCAAAATTTAAATTCAAGTGTATTAAGAGATACAAGAGTGTTTACAAGGGTTAACTAGAAGAAATTTAGTTTCTTTCTCTCCAAGAAACTCCTAACTCTCTAAACCCTAACCTTCTTTCTTTTTCTATCTCTTTTACTCTCCCAAAACTGTTTTACACTAAAAAACATGTCCCTTGTTTGTCGTCCAAGGCTTATAGGCCAATTACTTGAGTAACAAGAAATTCTATTTAGATTAGGAAATAGACTTGTGCTCTTGTGCGGACTCTCTACCCAAAAAATCTACAAACCCAAAATCTGCCCTCTTGTCCAAGAAAACCTACGCTACTATGCCAATGTTGTGCTCTTGTGCACCACTCTTCGCATGGCTATGTCAAGTTGCTATTTTTGCATGCCTGATACTGCATCTGATACGGATTTGGTGCTTCGGCATAACTCTAGCTGCGTGCTTGCATAATTTCTCTACTTGAACTATACAAGTTGAACCACAGACTTCACTAATCTCGAACTTGGATCAAGCTTTGTGTTTTCATACTGTAAACCATTATAGTAGATTCCAACCATGTCCATCTTCAAGCTAAAGCAATTCATAGGCCACTTGTATCAAATTCAAACAAGTGTTGAACTTGACACTCGTAACGAGCTTAATGATCATATCTACCTGATTTCTTTCAGTATGAATTTTAACTAATGAAAGCTTCCCTTCAACAATGACATCCTTGATGAAATCAAACTTGATGTCTATATGTTTGATTCTCTTATGATACATTTGATTTTTGGTCAAATGTATTGCATTTTGGTTATTACAAAATACTTTTAACCGATCTTGTTTTACACCAAACTCACCAACAAGCCCTTGCAGCCACAACCTTCTTTTATAGCCTCTGTAGCCACGATATATTCTGCCTTAGTTGTTGAAAGAGCCATAATCCACTGTAAATTGGCTTTCCAACTAACGATGCAACCAAACAAAGTGAACACGTAACCGGTTAATAACCTTCTCTTATCAAGGCCAGTCGCAAAATCTACATCAACAAAACCCATCAACTTTTCATTTATGGCTTTGCTTTCCTCATACACTAACTCATAGCTTGAAGTACCCTTGAGATACTTGAAAATCCACTTCACTACTTCCCAATGATGTCTACCCCAATTCGCCGTGAAATAACTCACCAAGCTAGTTACATACGCCAAGTCTGATCTCGTACAAACCATGAAGTATATTAAACTCCCAACAGCACTTGCATAAGAAATTTTGGCCATCCCCTCCTTCTCAAAATTCATAGTTGGAGACTATGTCGATGAAAGTTTAAAGTGAGTTGCCAAAAGAGTCTACATCTTTTTTGAGCCAGCCATGCTGAACTTCTCAAGCATCTTGAAAGTGTAGTCATCTTGAGATAGAAATAACAAGCCTCTATCTCTACTGATCTGCATCCCTAAGATCTTCTTAGCATAACCCAAATCTTTCATCTCAAAATCTTGTTCACCTATAATTTTAGTTTTCGAATTTCTTCCACGCTTATCGTGCAATCAACACGTCATCAACATACAACAATAAGATAATCCTAACTCCATTTTTCAACCATTTGAAGTATAGCAAATATCATATTTACTTCTAGTATACCCATCTTCGCTCATGAAATCATCAAACTTTGAATACCATTGTCTTAGTATACAAGGATTTCTTCAACAAACACACCTTATCTTCACTTTCTACTTTCATCAAACCCTCTGATTGTGCGATCACAATCCTCTCGTCAAAATTACCATGAAGTAATATAGTTTTGACATCTATTTGCTCTAACTCCATATCAAACTGGTTTATTAGAGCTAGTAGTACTCTAATCGATGTATGTTTTATAACTGGAAAGAAAACCTCATTGAAATCGTTGCCCTCATTTTGCATAAATCCTTTCACCACTAGCCTACTCTTGCACCTAGGCTTTCCTTCCCAACTAGTATCATCTTTTTCTTTAAAAACCAATTTGCAACCTACTGCCTTCTATCTATTAGTGTTATCAACCAATATACATGTATGATTCTTATTTAAAGAATCTATTTCTTCCATCATTGCCTACTACCAATGAATCCCATCTCTACAAGTCATTGCTTCTCTATAGCTTATAGGTTCATTTCCATCAATCGCTTCTGATATTAACAACACAAACTATAAGATTAGTGTATCTATACCTCACCGGTGGTGCCACTATCCTCTTAGCACGATCTTTTACTAGTTGATAATTTCTCAAGTCGTCAGACTTATGAAGGACTTCCTCAATAGCATCATGTTCGTTCGTTTTACCTGCCCTTCCTTTTGAGAATCTTCAACCTTATGGAGCTCCACCTAAGTCCCATCACTATCTGTATCCGTAGCAACATCACTAGGTATTAACTAAGGTTTTGAACGGCCCCTAAAATAGAACTCTCACTCTCTAAAATTGACATCTCTGCTTGTGAAACACTTTGAAACGTTCAATTCTTGCCAACACAATCTATACCCCTTCACACATTCTGGATAGTCGATAAACATGCATTTCCTTACCCTTGGCTCCAACTTCTCTTGTTTGATATATGCATACACCAGACAACTAAACACCCTCAAATGGCTATAGCTTAGAGTCGAACCTATCCATATTTCTTTGGGTGTCTTGAAACCAATGGCTATAAGGAGCATCTATTAATCAAGTATACTACTGTGTTGATTGCTTCTCCCCAAAATTTCTTGGGCAACCCAGTGCTAAAAAATGTGCATCTCACCTATCAAGAAGCATTTTATTTATCCTTTCAGCCAAGCTATTTTGTGGTGGTGTACTGGGTACTGTTTTGTGCCTCACCACTCTCTTATTGTTGTAAAAGTAGTTAAACTCTTTATTCAAGAACTCCAAACCATTATCAGTTTTAAGCTTCGAGACTTTTCTACCCATTTGGACTTAAACCATCTTTTTCGAATATTTAAATTTCTAGAGTGCCTTATCTTTGCTCTTTAAGATTTACACCCAAACCTTCCTAGACCAGTCATCAATTATGTACATAAAATACCTTCTTCCACCTAAAGTTGCATGCTTAGATGGACCCCATAGATTTGAATGAACATAACTCAAAGTTTCTTTTGTCGTATAAGATGGGGAAGTGAATTTACGTAGACTTGCCAAGCACACAATACTCACAAAACTCAAATTTTTCCAATTTATCTCCACACGGTAATACTTGCTTCTGCAACTCTTGAAGTCCTCTTTCACTCACATGGCCAAGCCTCTTATGCCACAAGTAGACTTTATCATCCATGCCCGATACGGAGCCCGCTTCTCTAATTATAGTACTACCTTGGAGAATATACAAACTGTTTTACCTCACACCTTTCATTACCACCAAAGATCCTCTTGTAACTTTCAAGGTGCCATTTTTCTCTTTGTAACAACAACCATTGGAATCTAGCCTACTCAGTGAAATTAAATTTCGCTTTAGCTCCGGAATGTGCTTCACCGTTGTCAAAACTCTTTCCATACCATCATGAGTTTTTATTCAAACTGTCATTGTGCTCACCATGCTACAAGCTTTGTTATCCCCTAACAAAACTTTTTCGTTGTCAATCTTCTCATAAGATTCAGACCAGCTTCTATTTGGTGTCATATGGAATTAACAACTAGAATCCAAAAAAACGCATTACTTTTATGAGTTTTTCGTAGTCACAACTAGCACATCCAAGCTCTTATATCCATCATTTACAATTACAACATCACCAGTTTATGGTTCTTTTCCCTTATTGTTCTTCTTTCTTTTGTGACAAAGCCTTCTAATATGCCATTTCTCATGACAGTAGAAGCATTTTACAACTTTCTTCCCCTTTGACTTCGACCTTGAGTGCGATTAGCCATTATAATTATGTTTATCACTCTACTCTTACATGTAGTCCTTCACCCGAATGTTCACCCAACTCGCTCTTTCTTTACAGATCTTTAGAATTCAATGCACCAATCACATCATCAAGCGATAATGACTCCCTACCATGCTTTAAAATATATGCAAACGTCTCATATATATGATTTTGGAAGAGAATGTATCAGCATCAAAGCTTTATCCTCATCATTATATTCTATTTGTATATTTTCAAATCCAAGCACAATTTGTTAAATTTATTAATGTGGTCTTACAAGTTCTTATCCTTAACAATTTTGAAAGTAAAGAATTTTGCCTTTAAATACAACCTACTCGATAAAATTTTAGTGATATAAGGGCTTTCAAGCTTCAAACATACCTCAGCCATAGTTTTCATTCGAGAAACCTGTCATAACACCTTGTCGCTCAAATAGAGAATTAATGTGTTATGCGCTCTCTTCATGATATCGTTCCTCTCTTCAACATTATATTCTGGAATCTTGCTTTCCCCCAAGTGCTTCATCTAGTCCCAAGTTGCCTAATAAATCCAACATCTTCATCCTCCAAATAGTGAAGTCACCATTACCTCAAACTTCTAAATCTCATACTTGCTAGTTAATTCAGCTATCATAGGAATTTCTTAGAACACTCGTACTACGTAGCCACGAGTTAAGAATTTTATGGAACACTTATTGTGTTAAGAACTTTTGCCACCAAAGATCCCCAAACAGTCATAGCTAAGCTTTGATATCAATTTGTTATGAAGAAGAGCAACACACACACGCACAAGTAGCTTATCGCAGAATTAATCTAGGAGATTAAACACACACCCAAGAAAAGTAAAAATAAAGAGAACATAAGAACAAAAGGATTTGTATTGGTTCAGATTGCAATATGTGATCCTACATCCAGTTGTTGATGATGATCAATCCACTATAGTAAAAAACAAGAGAGACAATAGTGTTTACAAGGGACAACTAGAAGAAATTTAGTTTCTTTCTCTACAAGAAACTCCCAATCTCTCTAAACCCTAACCTTATTTCTTTCTCTCTCTTTTTTGCTCTCCTAGAACTATTTTACACTGAAAAACACATCCCTTATGTATAGTCTAAGGCTTATAGGCAAATTACTTGCATAATAAGAAATCCTATTTAGATTAGGAAATAGACTCTTGCTCTTATGCCATAGTATTTGTGCTCCTATGCGAACTCTCTGCTCAGAAAATTTGCAAACCCAGAATCTGCACTCCTGCGTACGATAGTCCACGCTACTACGCCAGTGTTGTGCTCCTATGCAACACTTTTCACGTGACTATGCTAATTTACTGTCTTTGCATGTCTAATATTGCATCTGATGCAGATTTGGCATTCTAGCGTAACTCTAGCTGTGTGCCTGTGCAACTTCTCTGCCTAAACTACACAAGTTAAGCACAGAATTCACACAAAATTTTATTGTGAGAGAGAGAATCCCACTACAATTGTAGTTTGAAACTTGGACTATGTGTAACCTTTTTAATAACTAATCATCTCTTTTGTTTTACTTATGATGGTTTTATTATTAGAAAAAACGGCTTAAATCATTAGTGAATAAAAAATTGATGAAACAAATTTAATGTTGTAATGTATGAAATTTTAATTTGTAATGTATAACATTTATTTTTCCAACATTTACAATGTATAAATTTAATTTTGTAAGTAAAGATTAATGAGTCATTAATCCAATGTTACAAATTAAAATTTAAGCCATTAAAGTTACAAATTAAATTATGAGTCGTTACAACAACTATAAATTAAATTATGAGCAATTACAAGATTTGATCTTCTATAAATGATGGTTTCTTGCTCTTTCATAATATCAAAAAGAATGGCTTTCTTCTTTTTCAGGGATATATTTCATAGTGTATAGAGAAGAGAATGATAGAGTTCTTACACTTTTGGTTTGCCGAAGAGAGCTTCTTGTTGTTAGATTGCCTATCTGATACCCATTGTATTTGGGGGATAGATGTCATTTGATCCTCAAACTCCTATGATGAGGAGCAAATCTATCATAAGGAGATTGTGCGATCCATGAGCCTAAGATTTGTGGTTAATCTATTATGAATTTGTTATAATACTTATATTTTTCTATCTAGTTTCTGTTTACATATATATTTTGTTTAACAATCTTAAAACAAATTATAAGAGTTTAGGTAGATTGCTAGAGGAAGTGGCATATTAGGAATCTAATTCCATGATTCAAAATGTCAACAACAATAATGTGCCTGAGGGTAATGGAACCCAAGCGCCTACTCTTATAGGAAGGATGCCTACCTCGACTGCTTAGGTTTCGACTCCTACGAACCATGTGAAAAACCTAAGAAATTCAATGGGTTGAATTTCAAGAGTTGGTTCCTATGGACCCTGGTGAAAAACCTAAGAAATTTAACAGGTTGAATTTCAATAGTTGGCAGCCAAAAAAAAACATATTGTTTTACTTGAACACCTTAATTCTTTTAAGATTCTTGGCTGAAGATGCTTCCAAGCTTAATGATGATAAACAAGAAGTTCAAGTCTGAACTATAGTTGATGCTTGGCATCATTCTGATTTTTTGTGCAGAAATTATGTAAAAATAATGGTCTGACTAATTTATTTTGTAATGTCTATAATACAAGAAAATAGCCAAGGAGTTACGATAGTCATTAGACAAGAAATATAAGTCTAAAGATGTTGGTGCCAAGAAATTTATAGTGGGCAAAGTGCCTTGACTGTAAAATGGTGAACTACAAAACTGTGGTCAATTTGCAATAGAAATAGAGCAACATATACAATGTAAGTCAACACATATATGTCGTAGACATATACCATTAGATAACTACTCTCAACTAGAAATATCATTGTTGATTGTGTGAAATCAAAGGATAATATTGCGGATTTGCTAACCAAAGGGTTAAACAGAAAGCTGGATGATAAGCGACCAAGGGGAATAGGTTAAAGCCTATGAAATAACAAGTCAATACAATAGAAACCTAACCTAGTTGACTAGAGATCGCAAGAATTAGGTTCAAAGAGACAACTTAAATGTAAAGACTTAGATAGATCACTATAAGGGATAACCTCTTGTCTATTCCTATGATGAAACAATAATGTTCATAAGGAAAAGGTTAAGCATTGATTTTTATGATCCTTATGCATTGAAAATCCAGATAGACCAATGCGGGTTGCTCTTAGATAAAAGATAACCTGTGTGAGAGAGAAGTGGGGCTACTTCAAAGGAGAATTATGTAGGCTTAATCTTTAGAAACTCTTGCAAAACTAGGAAGATGTTTGCGGCCAAAATGAACAAAACAATGTGAACTAAATTTTGTCATGAAGATTCCTGTGTGAAATATTTTGTCATTTACGCAAACAGTAGAATAGTTCAAAGACATTGTGTCTACTATTTAGCTAGCAAAGTAAGTATATTTTCACAAGAGAATGTTCAAAAGGTAACACCTACCTATCCTATGCATAACATCTACATATCCTATGCAGGTTTCGATCATTAAGCTCTATCAATAGGTCAAAATTTGTTTGCTTTCTATCAATTTTCATTCATGTGGGGGATTGTTGGAAAATAGCTTGATTCATGAGTAAATAAAAAATTGATGAAACAAATTTAATGTTGTAACAAATAAAATTTAATTTTGTAATATTGTACAACGTATAACATTTAATTTTGTAACATTTATAATGCATAAATTTAATTTTGAGTTGTTAAAATTATAAATTAAATTATGAGCCATTACAACAGTTAGAAATTAAATTGTGAGCGGTTCCAAAATTTGATATTCTATAAATAGTGGTTTTTTGCTCTTTTAGAATATAGAAAGAGGAAAGCTTTCTTCTCTTTTAGAGATGTTAAAAAGAGAGTGATTGAGTTCTTGCACTTTTGGTTCATCAGAGCCCTAGTAGAAAAACGGCCTACGGCAACGTGCAGGCGCATGTTGCTGTTCTGCATATTGCGAAAAGTCCATGACATTTCGCAACGTGCATTGCACATTGTCGTAGGTTTTTTTGCTTGTTGCAATAAAAGATTTGGCAACGTGCTTCGCACGTTGCTAAATATCCAGCAATTATGAACTTTTAGCAACGTGCAATGCACGTTGCTGTATCTCAAATAGCAACGTGCAATGCACGTTGCTGTATATCGTTAATGGCAACGCGCAATGCACGTTGCAATATCTGAGGTGACAATTTTTTGGCAACGTGCATTGCACGTTGCTATATGTATAATATATATTTTTAAAATAAATGCATATATATTTTTATAAATTTTGGGATAATTTATAATGCTTGTAATTTTTTATAACTACATACATCATAATAGAATTACATGCAAGTTAACATCAAATTGCATATTTAAATTGAAATGAATATCATTACAATAGTAAAAGTTCAAGTACTTGTGTCTATACAACAAGTAACAAGCATTGGAATTGAAAATAAATAGCCTACATGAACAATAAGAAAATTACAAGTACTAGATGATTTGAGTGCTTAAAGTACCACAGATGGAACAACCATTAGAAATCAAAATGTCTTCTCCTCTTTAACACTTTCATCATCTTGAAGATTTTAGTAAACACCAACAAGGCCTACACAAGAAAATATGCTCAAATTAGTTATTTTAAACACAATCTTATGCCAAGTTAAATTTATTCACTACAAGAAAAATTGTCATATTTGGCGGTCTTTGACCGTCAAATATGACCATATTTGGCGGTCATAAAAACGACACCAATGGCACCGCCAAATATGGTATATTTGACAATATTTAGCGGTCGGTCAAAACGCCAAATATGGTTTAGATCATATTTGTCACATAAAAGCGCCAAATATAACTGCTTCACAAATCACATATTTGTCACTTTTTTTGACAAATATAGTGGTTTCTAACGGTCAAATTTTTTGAATTGCACCATATTTATCGCTTTTTGACCGATAAATATGGCATGATAACGGTCAAATTTTTTAAATTTCACCATATTTGACGCTTTCTGACCGATAAATATGATTCCAATTTGAATTACACTATATTTATCGCTTTTTGCCCTATAAATATGGAATACCAACGGTCAAATTTTTTAAATTTATTCATATTTGACCTTTTTTGTCCGATAAATGTGAATCTACTTTCTATTGTACCATATTTATCACTTTTTGACCGATAAATATGGTAAAATAACGGTCAAAATTTTTAAATTTAACCATATTTGGCGCTTGTTGACTGACAAAATGTCTTTCTAACGGTCAATTTTTTAAAAATTTACCATATTTGGCACTTCTAGACCGATAAATATGATTCCAATTTTAATTCTACCATATTTGTCGCTTTTTGCCTAGAAAATATGGCTAGTAACGGTAAAATTTTTTGAATTTCATCATATTTGATGCTTTTTGCCCGATAAATATGGCTAGCTAACGGGTAAATTTTTTCATTTCATCATATTTGACGCTTGTTGACCGAAAAATATGATTCCAGTACAATATTTATCAGTTTTTGACCGATAAATATGGCTTTGTAATTACAGTTATGGTTTTACTCCTTAAGAAACATAATAGTACTAATTTTTGTTATTTTTCTACCCTGTACGATTGTCAATACTCCAATTTGACATGTACAACACACACAAATAGCTCATCTACTAGATTTATTATACACTATTGAAATAAATGATCTGTGCGAGTATTTAATTAAAAGAAATATAAACATGTCAATAAGCAAATTAAATAGTATCAAAAAAAGAACAACTGAAGCAAATTTAAGGACAATTGCAGTTCTTAACCAGCAGCTACACTTTTTACCCGTTGCTCCTGCATTTCAGCACTTACTGCAAAAGTAGAGCAGATTGCAACCCCAAAAATGAGTTTTATGGTACTAGAACTTAAGCTGACAATATTGGACCGTAATTTAAAGCATACCAATCATTCACTTTCAATGATTCAAATCGGAAAATAAGTACAGCAACCACAACTAAAACTAAGCCACTATAGACAAGAAAAACTGCATTGGACAAAAATACATGGATCGAAATCCTAGCAAAAGGACTAAATCCTGAAATCTGCAAGGTCTATTATAGGCAATAGGATAATCTAACTTCCAGTTAAAATCTTTTGTGGAAACCTGCAGAAATCTTTTGATGCATGAGGGGCATTAATCTGTTCAAGATCTAAGCTCAAAAATGATACTAAGCCAACAAAAATCCATGTGTATGAGAAGAAAAAGAAAGATCTAAATGCAAAATTGTGACTAACTCACCAAGCTGGTAATTATACTACAATAATGAGCAAGCAATGGTGACACATTCTTATTGACTAATGCTTGACTGCAATCAACTTCATGCAGGTCCAAAACCCAAACAACTCCAAATTTGTCAGCAAAACAAACATGCTTACCATCATTGCTAGTGGCAATTGCAGTCACTCTCTTCTCTGAGCTCCTATTACATTTACAATCAGTGAGTAATTTCCAATTAAAAAAGCTTCCACAGCAAAGAAAATAAATGCTGAAGATGCAATAGTTAGCACAAACTATTTACTTTCAGGTGAGTCACATATAATGAACAACACAAAGTAAATACATTATCTTGTTATATTTATTGCACAAACTACCTGCTTTGCTAGCCTAAACAACCAAAGTAGCAAAACTAGAGCAATTCTGAATTAGCATTGAATACAAAAGAAATCCACTTACTAGAGCCAACTTATGTGGTACATCACATCACAAATTGCGAGAACAAAGAAAAAACGACTAATATCAATTAAAACCCACTTACTAAACCTTGGTTAATATAGAAACTAAAAGCTAAAGATCTATTGGGCAGTTGAAGAAATTCAACTACAAAAAGACGTGCTATTGCTAGTCCTAGAAGAATTGATGATAAATTAACAGCACATCAAACATGAAGCAAAAGTAACTTTATATTGACAAGAGCTAACGCTATTTACAAGCAACAAGTAATCGTCTTAGACAGAGAGACCAAACAGCTTCATACTTTGTCACTCAATTATCTTTATCTTTATAAGGGTACAGAAAGCATAATTTAATAAACATAGATAATAAAAAGAGTATAGGGCCAGAATCGACCCATTTACGCTGCCAAGGCAAACCCAACTCTCATATTACTGTAGAAAATCATTGCGCAAGAAGAGAATTATCTATGTTCGAACAGATTATAACAAATGAATAAAATCAGTACTATATATTGCTTCTATGCAGCACATTTTAGTGTACTGCTTTGAAGACACTAAAAGCATCGAGCTAACTCGAAGTGTTTGGAAATCAGAGGAGGATCAAATTAGTAATACTGATTTTGTGCTACCAAAAGGATGAGTACTCAATGTTCGTCCTCTAACTAACCTCAAAATTTATAAGGTCAGGACCTACATTATGCTCAATTGAATGGATTTTTCTGCCATTTGCCAATTTCATATCAATTGGAAAAGTATTAAAAACTATTGTCAATGAAGCTGCTATCACTCCGTGGAAAACAAGGGGAAATGAGCAAAAATAATTGGAGCTAACATCCCTATTAGCACAAAACCAGAGTGAAGAACTGAAGCATAACGCAAGAGCTAATAAGATTAATACAACAAATGACTCACAAGTGCTTCAAGCCATGGAGATTATAGAGCTTCCCTCCAAGATAGCCCTTGAGGTTTAACCCATTAAGTTTACTGCATAATTTAGAGAACAAATTAGAACTTGCCAATGTCATACCACTTACGTAAAATTAAGTTAATCTCACATAGTAGTTGAATCAGATAGGGAGTATAGTGCATTACAGGTATATCACGGATGAACCAGAGCAAGACACTCCTGTCCAAGATTCCCCGCATGGATCCCCACCATCCCGTCTCCAACTCTTCAGCTGTGGTGGAGTATTTAGGGCTAAGTACATATCTTGAAGAGCTATGACTGCACAACATTAGAGACTTGAGATATTAGATTTCACATGATCTGTGGTCTATAATCTAAATGGTCCAACATGATCAAGTTGAAGTAATGACGCGCCAACAATCAACACGTCAAGAATCCAATGAAACTTGAATGATTTATTGTAAAGGCATGCACAAATAAAATGGATTTATTGCAAAGGCATGCACAAACAATCAACCACATCAATCTGGGAATCCAAAAATATGCAAATTAAAACTAGAAACTTGAGATATCAATACAGAACAAGGTAATAAAAACTTTATCAGCAAGAGAAGGACACTAAACAAATCTGATTAAGACCTTGCTTTTTGTCAAGCATTACTTAATCAAGTGATTTGAAAAGGCCTCTCTGTTGTCCCAATCATTTTGCAAACACCAAGAATAGCAAGTAAAAGTTCAAAAAAATGGCTCATGGTTACGACTTTTAAGCCAACATAATCCAAGGAAAGCAAAATTACTTACAGCCCTAGAGAAATGACAGTTGTTGGCACATACAACAAGAAGTAACAAAAGCTCTGTTCATCTATTGCTACCAATATCAAGGAATGGCATTACTAATCTGGAAATGGTTCAAACAAGATACTACAGCATTTAATCATTAGATCATGGAAATTTTGATTCCTGTGGAAACTACTGCAGCTGGTAAATTTCTAGGTCATATATGATAACAATTGAGCTTAATAACTCGTCATGTCCACATACAACTTAAATCCAGTGGAAAAAAGTTGGATAAAAAAATAAAATGAAATAGGACTTTGCACTATTTAGAGGACTTTGAGTGCATGAGTACTATGAACATTAATTCTAAAAGCATGCTTTTCCTGAGCAGTGAATATCAAAAGAGGCAGTACATGTATAACTCCAAAACAATATCTGAGTTGTAAATAATTAACCTTGTCCTCCTCAGCATAAAAGAACACAAATTCATTTAAAAGCGGGAGCCTCCTTCATAAAAACAGTAATACCTAAACCAACAAAGACACTACACAACTATAACTTTTCCAGAATTCCATTAATACTAGGGACATCTCGGTGGAAAATATTTATTTTATTCTGAATATTGTAAAAGCACTGAGGTTCATTTAAAACAGAGGGCATCATTGGTGTATATAACTAGTGCTAGAAATTAAACAAATCAATGAGTTTAACAAAGCCACTTAAAACATTTATTCAAACTCTTTTGAAGGAATTTGACTAGCCACAGACAACTAACTTTCATAAAGTGCGAAATTTTAAAAGATAAAGGTTCACTTTTATTTAAACCAAAAAAAAGCTCACAATACCAAGGATAAATAAGAAAAGCTTCCAGAAGGATACTTTCTAGACACAAGTTTAGATATATGTAATAAAAATTCAAGTGTGTGTTCAGCCAGGGAAAGGAATGGATAAACTTGGTAGAATAAAACTAAACTTTCACATCTTTCGATGAAACTTGGAAATTAGCCGTTTTCAAATATTGGATCTAACATACCGGATGTTCATATCACCAGCAAAAGAATCTGAATTCAAGTTCACCTGAGGATTTACTTGGTGAGCTAGATTGGTTGGTCTTTTCATCAGCTCGATTTTCAAGAATTGATACAAGTCTCTGGAGGTCACTAGCTGGTTTAGCATAGTCTCGGATCATCTCATGTAAGATAGCTCTTCTAGAAATTACCTGTTCAACGGAAGGAGGAGTCAAGCTTAATAAGACCAATAGAGAGCTAATGTAAGCAGAAAAGATAGTAAAAGTTAATTTCAACAAGAAATTAAATGATAAATAAAATATGGGTATTCTTACTTCATTCCCTTTCAGAATCTTGAGTAATTGGTCAAATGTCGAAGCAATTTCTACACCAAGGAAATAAAAAGAGAAAATAAAGAGGCAAAAAAGAGTAAGAGTAAGAGAGAAAAATTTTAACAATAAAAGCTATTGCATCACAAACAAAGGATGAAACATACTTTCTTTTGGAAGAGAAAAATTGAAACTCAAAACAACAGACGCAGAAACTTGTATCATGCTCTAGAATGAACATGAAATTTCAAAAGATAAAAGAGAAGAAGTAAAAGAATCTGAATTCAAGTTCACCTGAGGATTCGGATTTGAACAGAAAGCATCTTGAACCAAAGGGTAGATAAGAAACAAGCTTAAACACGAGTTAATGAGTCTAATGATTAAGAATCCACAAAATTGAATAAAAATAATGAGAAAAGTTTGAAAATTGATGAAAATTAAGAGTGAAGGATTTCCAACTTGAAACAAGTAACCCATAAGCAGAGGCAGTTCCGGACAACCTAATTTATAGCGAAAAAGTGACTGAAAATCAGCTTTTGGTTGCTGAGAAAAAAACTGACACTCATCATATAACACTTCAAAAAGCCAATGCAAAAACTTCACCGATAGCAAAACAAAAGTAAAACAAAAACCATTTCTCCTTTGGGGAATTTGAACATACAGCAAGTGAGCAAATGCAAAGATGAACAAAAACACTTGACAAGGCACAGAATTCCCAAATAAACAGGTAAAAGTGATAAGAGGACTGACTGAAATTGGAAGTTAAAGTGATATCTTACCATGAAAAAGAGTGAGTTGGACTGTGTAGAGAGTCAAACATTCAAGTAATAAATAAAACAAAGAGTAAACAAAACCAAATCAAACCATTCCAAGTATCAACTATCATAAATTTTTCCAAAACCAAATTATTCATAATACATATAATATAAAAAATATTTAAAACTAGCCAGCATCATATGGCTTTTTACATGTGTGATGGCAAGGCATAAGACACCTAGGAAGAAAATTAATGTTTCAGTAGAACAACCTCAGCATAAAATCCACAATTTACCAATATTAAATCCCTCATCCCAAGTCAATAATAGCCCTTGACAGATGGCTTCTAGTATTGCAACTACATTGGCTCAAATACCCAATAAAATAGAAGTTCGAAAGTCAATAACACCTTATAAGTTGTAATTTTTTTGGCAAGAAACAATCCATTCCCGAAAAACAGAAGTTCGAAAACAAGTAAAACAAAGTTATCAAAGTCTGAAACATAATAGCCGTACAAGATTCAGAAGTCGTCTCTCCTATGTGCTAAAAACAAAAAAAAACAAAAATTTAAGAAACGAAGAAGAAGAAGAATACCTGTAACGGCGATCTTAGGGCCACATAATGAATCTCTTGAGCTTGACTCTGCCGTTACTCCTTGCACCAAGAGACGGAAAAAGTCCTGTTGAAAGACTGTAATGGCTTCCATCTCTGGACAACTGCTCTATCTCCTCTTGACCGCAAGCTGACACCCTCAACATCCCTTTGTTTATCCCGCTCGCTATTGCTCACGCCGCTTAAACCTCTGCTCTCTTCCTCGTTCCCTGCTTCTTCTTTTGGTCTCTTTCATGAATTTTGTGATGAAATCAAAATGATTTGTGAATTGCGGCTTTGATGAGAAGGATAAGGAGATGGGCGAGAAGAATAAGAAGCGGCTAGGGCTAATTCATGTTCTTTATATAGTATTACAAAATCCAGAAAACCCACATCTATTAAAAATTATCAAAATCAACCCCATGTTCAGTCCCAATATTTCAAACTTTTTCATTTACACCATTAAACTAATTTTTTATAATTTTTAGAGCACTGGATGTTTTAATTTAATTTTTAAAATAAATTATAATAATTTTTTACATATTTAAAATGTTATATTATTACAAAATAATTTTTTTGATATTTTTAGTTGCTTAATTTTCATCAAAGCAATTAAATAATGTGATTTTCACCACTTTGAAATTAAAAATAATTTTATTTATTTCATAAAATTTGCACATCTAAAAATTTATTTTTCTAAAATTTAATATTTAAAAATTTATTCTTTTCATAAATATAATAATGTTATCTTTAATTTAAAGATTTTTAAAAATTATTTTTAATTTTAGATTAAAATAAAATTATATTGTTTAATTATATTTAGATAAATTTATTGAAATTTTAAATATTATATTCACATATTTGAAAGAAAAATGAAAAGAAAGAGGAAAATTTGAGAGGGAAAAGAAAAAAATTACATTTTCACATACTTGTCAAACTTTTATAAAAATGTGATATATATGTAATTGAATAAGACAAAAAGTGACAAATAAGATGAATTAATAGGTTTGACTTTTAAGAAATTGTTAAATTTATCACTTTTTTAAAAAACTGTCAAATAAAAAAATTGTGAAGTGACAAATATGTAAAAAATTCTTGTAGTGATTAAAGAAAAAAAATAGTTGTCATAACAATCTAAAAAAATTTTGGCAGAGTTTCATATATTTATTGACCTTTCCCGAAAGTAAATAACATATCAAAAACACTTCTAATACCAAATCATTTTTCTAGAACAACAATATAGGACCTCCAATCCTCGCCAAACCAAGCTAACTCAAGACAACATCCAAACAAAAGAAGTACAATTACCTTTGTTTGCATGAACTATCCAGACTTTCCAACAATCCTTTCCTAAAGGCTTGTGATGTACTTTGGCCTTAGGATCTGCACTTGCAATTAAATCAACATTTAATCATTTAGATTCACAAATAAGTTTATATAATCAGTAATTTTATATATAATCACTTATTCTTTTCAAATAAAAACAACACATATAACTTGTTTTAATGTTGTTGTTAAGTAGGCAAAAGAGAAGTCATTTAGTCGCATTATAAAGATTAAAAAGCATACCTTGAACATAGTAGACAGCATGGTTGATGAGATGGTGAGACTTGAATGTTTAAAATTCCTAATATCCAACTTCATATCTTAATCCAATTAATCCTAATTAACTCTATTTTCAAACTTCTTAAACAGAGTAGTTCTTGTTCTCTGATTTTTAATAAATAATTGACTTGTCAAAATGGTCTAACATTTTATATAGACACTTTACACATATATATATAATACCATATAAAATTTCATAGCATTCTATGTTCACTAAGTACTTCAAAATCTTCATATTTCCATATACAAAAATTCTGTAAATTCGTTTCTAGAACTGACCTCTCCCTTTTCCAAAATACATGATAATTTGTAATGAATTCCTAAAATCACAAAACTCTCCATATTTAAACTAGACATATATACAAACTCGTATGCCAAATTTCATAATTTTTTAAGACCTCTAGATACCTCACATAATTTACCCAAAACTGATTTTTCTGCAGAAAACTGAATTTCCAGTAGTGAACAGTAAAATTCGAAAATTAATATAAAATTGCATACTTAACATTTTTCAGTGAATCTAACTTCATACAAATTCTCAAGATGTCTATTTTAACATATGTAAAATTGAGAATCGGATTTAAAGCCAACAAATTGCAGCAATTTTCGGAATATATACTGTTCATAGACCCTTAGTTTTCATTTCAACATCTTAAACCTTAAAATTCACCAACATATAATTATATCATTTGCTTCATCTATATACACTTAATTATAAGCACTTGCTAACAAAATGAAATAGTGCAAGCATCTAGGTGTACTATTATATCAAGTTATATTCTATTAAATTTGTAAAACATAAAACTTATAAAGAGAGTATAAATTAAAAAATAACTAAATACTTCAATTTACTATACAAATTCATATAATTATGAATAATCTCTTTTCTAATAAAAATAAATTAATACTTTACGCACACGTATATCAACCATGCCAACCTTTTTCATGACTCTTGGCTTGTGAGGATGGCTACATTAACCTCACTTGCTTTCTCCAGTCTCTGTGATATGTCCAGAAGGTCTCCAACAGGGCAGTTGGATACATCTTCAAAAGCTAGTAATGCAATAGTTCTCTCCAACTCTTCTAAAAAGCTTTGCTATAGAAAACTTAAAATTTGGACATTATATTTATGCAAATGGAAGATTTTGGTACAACGACTATTTGTCTTGATTTTTTATAAATAACTTCTCTATTGGTATCATTTATGGAGGAAAAATATTATTAATTACGTGACAACAATATTGAATTCATATTATTCCAACATGCTGTTTGGAAAATATGCACTACAAGACAAAGACCTTGACTATTAGCATTGATGTAGATATATGACGTAGTATTGATTCTAGTGCATGGAGGCCTCAGATTAAGCTTTTGGAATAATCCTAGAATATTCTTCTTTTTGCTATAGTTATTTTGCCTTCGATGTGGTGAGGATTTGGGGAAGTCTTTACACTGATCAAGGATAGCTTTGGGGAAGTGTTTTCACCATCTTGCACTCCAGGTCATTAATTTTATTCAGAAAAAGGTTTTGTAGAGACCTGAAACTGCCCTTTATTATGTGGAAGCTAATTTGGTTTTTCTACTATTTCACCACAAAAAGTGGCTTTAACATTAGAAAAACATGTTTTTTGATGTATTAATTAAGATATTAAAACATTGGGTGCATACTAAATAGTTCAATTGATAAAGTCTCAAGAAGTCTTAATTTCAAATCCTGATCACATCAAAGGCAAAATAATTATAGCAAAAAGAAGAATATCCTAGGATTATTCCAAAAGCTGTCTAATATTATTGTTGAAGACTGTCAATGCAAAGTGCATGATATGTAATTGTCATATTGTGCTGCCTCCCTTGCCTTTTGATCTACTTAAGAGTGAACACTGTGCAATTGTGATGTGTCACTTGGCACCACTCCACTTGCCAACAAAAATGTCAGTCGGCAATTCCTGCCTTTTGGGCCAACCCCACCAACATGGTTTAGCTTTTCAATGTCATAGTCTATGGTTGGGCTTTCTTTTTGTCATAAAAATTATACAAAGAGTGAGCCTTCCCTTTTGATTTTCAAAGATTTTTTGAAAAAAAGTGAAGAGTTGAGATATAAATCTAGATCTGGGCGGCCGATTGGCATGTAGAAAATAATAGAAAAATGTTATACCAATTGTCCTATCTGCCTTTCAGTCACTACAAGAAATTTCAGAATACTTGTCGTTTTTTCTCGAGTATATATGTCTATTTAAAAAAAAAAGTCAAGTATAGTTCACAGTCAAACCTGCTCCTCACTTTATATGTCACTCAACTTTTTTTCAAAATTACAAAAATTGCCACTTTATATAAATTACCCTTATTTTCCCTCCATATACATTTTGGTTCCCCTAGGTAGCCGCCCACTCCCTCTCATCTCATCGCGTACTCCTTCTCTTCATCATGAACTCCTTGTCTCTTCATCGCTTATTCATCTCATCATTCACTCTCATCGCTACTCTGTCACTGCCTTCCAAACAAAAATTTGTTAATTTCGTTGAGCAAATGCCTTAAATCCCTAACACAAATCATTTACTCTATTCCTCCCGAAAGTGAAACCCTAAACTCTCAAAATTGATAACTTTGTCTTCAGGCAGTCGGGGTGTGCTTGATGTTGTAAGGAAAGAGGTCGAGAGCTCTGATTGGTTGCAAGGCAAACTATTCTTTGTAGTTAAGTGAAGAGGTTTCTTTTACTAAAGATAGAGATCTCTATACCCAACTTGCTTTCACTTCTACATTTTTCGCTGGTTTGTTTCAGGCTTCATTGGGGCTTTTCAGGTATTCCTTATATATTCTTTGATTTGGTGGATTTAGTACGTCTTCTAGATTTTATTGTTATATTAGTTGGATCCAAACGACTTTAAGATGTCAACCTTGTTTTAAACTCTTATAACACTTCACTGTTTAAAATGGTAAATACGTTGACTTGAACGGATGACCATCATTTTATTAGAAAATTGATTCTTTGTGTCTTTGTGATCATTAATTCGATATCCCAATTAAATATGGCTAACATATTCATGGCTTGATTGAGAAATACGAATTTGCTTATTGCTGATCGGACATTTTTTTTTCCAAAAAATTTTTTTAACCGATTTTGGTTGTACTTTTAGAGGCCAGGTTTCATTATAGATTTTCTATCAAAGGCAACTCTGATTGGGTTCACGGCTGGAGCGGCGGTTATTGTGTCCCTACAGCAACTCAAAGGATTACTTGGGATTACTCATTTCACTAGCAAGATGCAACTCATTCCTGTTATAGAATCTGTTTTCAGTACCGTAGAGGAGGTATGAAACAGAACAAAAAAAAAATCCAATTAAGAATCTATACCAAACAAAAAAAGATGAAACCATATTGAGAAGAGTAGAGATTTTTTTTTTTTTGGGTGATTTTGCCTCTTTTACGTGCAGTGGACTTGGGAAACCATTGTTATGGGCTTCAGTTTTCTAGCGTTTCTACTGATAGCCAGGCTAATTGTGAGTATATTTATTTGTATAACTTCTGAACTAAAAATTTTCCAGTTTCATCTTCTTGTTTATCCTGAATCATTAGTGACATTTGGATTTAAATTTTTCAGAGCAAAAAGAAACCGAACCTCTTCTGGGTTTCAGCAGCGGCTCCATTAACTTCTGTTATTTTGTCAACTCTCTTGATCTTTTTTCTAAAATCCAGATTCAAAAATGTTTCAAAAGTAAGAATATGCATCCGTTCTAGCCTTTAATGGAAATGGGGGCATCATGATTTTCATTTTTTTTGGGGGTAATTTAACTTTTGTTAAATATGTCATTGTTCTTGTTCAACAGATTGGTGATTTGCCAAAAGGTGTGAACCCAACTTCAGCCAGATTATTATATTTCCATGGTACTCATCTAGCCGTTGCAATTAAAACAGGCGTTGTAACTGGCATCTTATTTCTCACTGTAAGTTGTCCTCAACTTGTCTCATTTGCCTTTAATAATTGACAAGATAAGGAATTGTTATTCTATAAAGATAATGCACGATATAGTATGAAAAATTAGAAAATCTGTGTTGACATTTAGTTGTTATGAGTTTGGACTATCAGAATCAGAATCAAAATAGCAGTTCATTAATTTTAGGGACTCGGGAGCATCTTATCCCACTAGTCGTTAGCAGGATAAGTGTTTTTTTTTTTAATTTTTTTTAAAGATTTTTTTATCACCATCATTCATCACCAAACAAAACATAAAACTCTTAGTTGGTCAATTGTATTGCTCCTATGATATTTCAGACTGATCTCACTATAGTTAAGATTGCTCTGTTGCTCAGCAAAATGAAACTCTGAACCAATCATATACTTTTTCTCTTAAATCATAGGAAGGAATTGCGGCGGGAAGACCCTTTGCTTCTATGGAGAATTATCAAGTTGATGGGAACAAAGAAATGATGGCAATTGGTGCAACGAATATCGTTTGATGTTGGTTTTCATGTTATGTTACTTCAGGCAATAGTCTTTCTGCCAACTTTTTATCCAAAGCTTTGAGTTATATGAAATTGCAAAACCCCTTATGACATTTTCTTAATTTACTCTTAACTTTTTAGGGTCATTTTCGCATTCTGCTATAAACTACACTGTTGGGGCAAAGACGGTCGTGTCAAATATAATTATGGCAGCAGCTGTGCTTGTGACACTTCTATTTCTCATGCCACTATTCTATTATACACCAAACTTGATCTTAGCAGCTATTATCGTAACAGCTATAATTGGACTGATTGACTACGAGGCTGCACTTCATTTGTGGAAGCTTGACAAACTTGATTTCCTGGCTTGTTTTTGCTCCTTCTTTGGTGTTCTTTTTATCTCTGTGCAAATAGGGCTCGCCATAGCTATACGTACTAATGTTTATGTCCTATATCTGTGCTCCCCTAGATTGTGGTAGAAACATTATAAAAGACAATGAAATCAGCATAGATAATTTCAATTCTTCATGATCTTATCAATCAAAACGTAAACTACTTCTGTTCATACATGTCCTTTTTCTGCCCAAATTAAACGTGACTCGAAAATGTAAATGCTGATCACTGATATTAAGAATTGAGCATTTATGGCACTTGTATTTGTATATTTATCACAGGCGAAACTGACCCTTATCTCTGGAAAGCCAGGTTGGAGTTTCAGTTTTCAAGATTATTCTCCATGTTACGAGGCCGAATACAATGGTGATGGGCAGAATACCGGGCACTGAAATATACCAGAGCCTCAATCATTATGAAAATGCGTTAAGGGTTCCATCCTTCCTTATTTTATGCATTGAATCTCCCATCTTTTTTGCAAATTCAGCTTATCTTTAGGAAAGTAAATGATATCTCTTGACTTTCCAGATCTTTTGAATGGAAAAAGAATAAAGAGATCCTCATGAATGTCCATTTCCTTTTGTATATTTCAGCCAGTATTTTTCTACATCATACTATTGCTCATATTTTTCTTTTTATTTCAGAGTTCTGAGATGGGCCAGGGACGAGGAAGAGACGATACAAAAAAACAATGAGAGTGACCTGAAATGTATAATTTTCGAGATGACAGGTATAATATATATTTGAAAATTATTTTACTATCTGGTACAACCATATCCCATTATTGGAAATTATTTCAGAGTTTAGTCATTTTTTTCTTGTATTTTTTTGTTTGAATTTTTTCTCATGCATTTGCTTTTTTTTTTTTGGTATTAATTTGCTCTTGAGGGGTAAGATTCATTACGTCCTGGATTAGTTTTTTTTTTTTTGCCGTTTTTAATAAATTTCCTTGTACCGCCGAGGTTCGCCTAAAGGGAAAAAAAAGGCAAATTACCCGTGCTTGAGTGTAAAAGTACACTTGCTTGTTGACAGATAAGTAATAATTTCTTTTATTATATAGAACATATTAATCACTTTTATAAAAAAAATCCTTGTTTTTAATGATGATAGATTGAAACAAAGATAATTGAAGTGCTCCTAAAATATGTAATACAGTTGGTCTGAAATAACTTATAAGTCAAAAATGTTACTTCAGTGCAAAATCTTATGTTTCAAGACGGAGATAATGTAGTTTCTGTGGAGATAAAGCCATTACTCTGCCAGTTAAGAGTTTCTAATTTTCTGCAGGCGAGTTGTAGGAATTATGGTTGCTTGAATTGACTTGGAAATCTTTACTGTTATTATTCGATTGATTATCAATATATATATATATATATATATATATATTTCCTCTTACTACTTTCGGAATCAAGAAATTTTCGAGGTAGGCAATTGTTATCTGCTAGCATTAGAAGAACATGAATCGATAAATGAAGTCTAAGTAACAGAGATCCTATGAAACAGAGCAAACATAAGCAACATTTGTTGCAGGAGAAAACAGAACAGTATTATGGGAGAATTGATGACTAAAATACTTATAAATTGTGCAGAATGTATTAATTAGTTAAATTGAAGTTCATAGTTGCATTGAAACATGTTTAACTAATTAGTTTTTTCAAAAAAAAAATGTTTAACTAATTAGTTAAAATTCTCCATCCTTTTCCTCCTAATTAGTTAGTTACAAGTTGAATATAGAAATTTATCTTTCAATTTTACTTCATTTCCGTATACGTTTCTGTTGGCTTCATTTATCAGTTAGTTACAATGGTATTGTAATTATTTTGTTCTACCATTTCTTTATTTTTTTTCATTTTAGTTTTACAACTATTTCGTCTGAAATGTTGTTTGAAGTCGTATGCTTTAGATTTGAGTCCATTCACTAGTGTTTGGAAAAGTAGTATCAGATCTATGTAATTGAGGCTCCATTTAGATCAGGTTTAGTGGATGCTGGCTGTGATTGAAACAAAATAAAGAAATATAAAATTAAATATTACAAAAATAAGATGATTAAATTTGGGTTTTTCGTAAGTTGAGCAATTGTTTATGATTTAGATTGAGTGAACATTTTTTTTAGACAAATAGCTGATTTTGTAGTTCGGTTCTTATATATTTGTTTGCAATTAGTCAATTAATATAATTTATCTTATAAATTATAAATTATAAATTTTTTGCTGGCCATTGCTAGTCATATACCTATTAGATTGTTCAATTTCTACCCATCTAGTAATTCCTCTTAATAAAGTCAGTGACTTAGGGTGTGTTTGGGATTGTTGTGTTATTGAAATTTATTATAAAAATGTGTTGTGGGAAGAATCACCTCTTTGCTGTGCTATATCAAAGAGTTTAGGTTGTTGGATAAATTAGCTTTTTAACATGGCTATGTTGTCTAAAAGTTCTGAGATTTTGTGAGCATTTGTTGGATCAATTTTTTGGTTAGAGAAGCTGCAATCCTCATCTTATTACTGGAAATGGGGTTGGATTCAAACCAGACATATTAGACATGGATTTAATTGACAGCACGTTATTATATTGTCTTTCTGTGTCTTTTAAGTGTATCATCTGCACTAACTGGTTTATTGCTTTGATATGCTCTTGTGAATTGTAGTATACTTGTTTCCCGAGTCATATTATCTCTAGGGTTTACAAAAGCTTCTTGAAAAAATGAAAAATGGCCACTTGCTTGGGTTAGTGGAATTGAGAATCAATCACTAGTACTTCTGGTTCAGGCATAAAATTTTCTATAAAACCAGTTTACATGTTAATATATAAAAATAAAGTATACACCTAAACATAAGATATCAAATGAATTTCTCATTAATCTTTAAATGCTCTTTTTTTTTAAATAAAAATAAAAATTTTCCCCCTTTGCTTCTTTGCTCATTATTTTAACCTGACTTGCTAGAGTTCCTTTTAATGCTATAACAGGATGTGACACCGTTTAAAGGGTATGGATGCATTAGATGGTTTAAAATAGGAAAAAACCCAGATTTCGGTGCCATTTGATGGATCCTAGCTCAAGAAAAGTGCCTATCATAGAGTTTGAAGTGGCAAAGGTACATTGAACACGAGTTGCATGCTGGAGTGTTTATTTCATTGTTCTAAGGATGATTTTCTTTCAGATTTTGGAGGAATTGAATCTTACTATGGACCAATTTATTGGCTTGTGTATACTTTCGGGTTGTGATTATTGTGATAGCATTCGAGGTACACGGATTTTATTTAGAGTCAGTGTTAGTCTGTTCTTTTCTTTTTTTGAGAATTATTGATTTAAAGTACAATAATCCAAGCTCGTTTTTTTCCTTCTCTTTTATAAATATCCCAATGCAGGTATTGGTGGACAGACCGCTTTAAAGCTGATCCGTCAACATGGCTCTATAGAGAATATAATGGAGAACATAAATAAAGAGAGGTCTTTAATTCTTTCAGCTTGAAAGTAGTTTCCATTTCTTGCAGTTGCTGTGGTGTAAAATGGTATTTATGTTAAATTGTTGAAGGTTGTAATTTGGAGGTTTGATTGTCTTATTTTGCTGGTTAGATTGTGGTAGAGAAAGGTGTTGCAGTGTTATAAGTGATGTCATACTTTCTCATGAGTGTTCAGGTAGCCATTTTAGAGGGTTTAAAAGTTCTATGGCAGAGTTAGGATGTTAAGAGATGTAATCGGAATGCTTGTGCAACTTGTCATGCAATTTTGTGCTTGACTTTTCCTTTTAGTTGAAATTTCTGCCCTTGGCATTTATGGTTGAGGAAATATAATGAGTTGATTATTTGCTACTTGCCTGGGAAGGAATTGATGGATAACCCTAAAATCTGTATTGTATTGCAATGAGTTGGACACTTTGAAGCTTGCAATAGGGCTCATAACATGTTCTAACCATTTCATCTCTCATCATTTTACAGCAAAATAATATTTAAAATATATTTTGCTTCCTCACTGTCTCATTCTTTACTCACAAAATAGTATTATATATATATATATATATGTATGTATAATACTGGGTTGATGCAAGCACAGGGCCGGTATTAGCCCAGTATTATATATTTCTAATAAGAAATACATGTCGGTTTTTAACTCTCATAATTAATACTAGACTGGGTCGGTATCAGCCCAGTGTTATATTTTTGTAATAACAAATACATGTTGGTTTTTAACACTCACAATTAATACCTGATGTATGTCGGTTTTTAACACTCACCTATAATTCTGGGGGAATACATGTCGGTTTTTAACACTCACATATCCTCATCTTATGTAGCCAAATAGTTAAGATACATGTCGGTTTTTATCAGACAAGAGACCGACAAAAAGGAATCGACACAAATTTGTGTCGGTTTGACCAACCGACATGTATAGAATACACGTCGGGTCCATAAATGTCATATTGAAACCGGCATGTATACATATATATGAGGGTGGAAAACCGACATATATGAGGAATTTTCTTGTAGTGAGTGAACATGAAAGCTGTAATCTGTTAGCTCTAAAGCTACATGATAATTTTGATGATAATAATACACATTGATTCATTGTGATTTACTAGCATGTTTATTTATGTGCAAGAGTAATATCATTGAAATAATTGTAAAATCAAGAAAAGGCTCAAGTGTTGAAGCCAAGGAGAAGACTACATGTTAAAGACACCAAAGTTTAAGAACAAGGTTTGAATCAAGGAATGTGACACATGAGTAATGTTCAATCAATTGGTCATATATATCTCTATAGATGTCCAAATGATGTGATTCTTGAGCCTTTGGAAAGCTTTCTCAATTTATAACATTTCATTTGTTTTAATGAAATTCAAATTTCAAGTGCAAGGTTGTCCAAATCATCATGCAATTTGAAAAATAAATGGAAGCAGCTAACATGAGCACTGAATACTCTTTTAGACATATCTTGAGCTAGAAAAATCAAAATGACTTGATTCTTATGGCATTGGAAATAGGACTTAATGAAGCACATTTCATATGTTTTGAACAAATTCAAATTTCAAATGCAAGGCTGACATAATTGACATGAAATTTGGTGGACTGACACAAAGAAGAAAAATCAACTCATTTGTGTACCGAATGATTTTTTGTCCATATCTTGACTTAGAGATATCCAAATGACTTGATTCTTATGACATTAGAAAGATGATTCATGGAGCAGATTTCATATTCTTTGAAGAAATTCAAATTTTAAACATAAGGCTGACATAATACACATGCAAGTCGGTGGACTGATACAAGAAAGAAAAATCAAGTCACATGAGCACCAAATTGTATTTTGGCCATATCTTGAACTACAGATATCCAAATGACTTGATTCTTGATGCGTTGGAAAGCTTATTCAATTGTGAAGATCTTTTATGTTTTGGAGATTTTCAAATTTCAAACGAAACATTAACAAACATGGTAGACAAGATTACGGTTTTTATGGTAGGTAGAAAATTTAGAGTTAGTGTCTTCACTTGATTAAGTTCTTCCCATTTGCCTATAAAAGGAGCCCTTCTCCCATGCATTCAGCAAGAGCAAGAGAAGCATTTTATCAAGCAAAAAAATAAGAGAAATATCAAGCCTAGAGAATTTTATATTCTTTATCTACTCTTCGAAGAGAGTTGTACTTTTGTTGTAAAAATTTACTTTGTTCTTGTAAAGGATAAAAGTTATCCTTGAGAGAACTCTTTCCTTGGTGAGTTTGTTCATCAAGAAGAACTCTTGGTGTGGTGTTATCAAGAGTTGAAGGAAGTTGCCTTGGTGAGGTTGTTCATCAAGAAGAACTCTTTGTGTGGTGTTATCAAGAGTTGAAGGAAGTTGTCTTGGTGAGGTTGTTCATCAAGAAGAACTCTTGGTGTGGTGTTATCAAGGGTTGAAGGAAAAAGTCTTGGCAAGGTTGTTCATTAAGCAAGTTGTAAAGATTTCTACAACTTAGTGGAAAGCCTAGCTTGTGAAGCTAGGAGCCCGTAGACATAGGCAAGGTTTGCTCAACCATGTAAATTGAGTTTGCACTCTCTCTATCCCTATCCTCTTTACATTAACTTGCACTTGTGATTGTTCTTTATTGCTATTCTCTTGATTGCATTCTATTTTCATCTTCTTTAGCTTTATTCTCAAAGAAAGAGTTAAATAATTTTGATCTTTGAAGAAAAGTTTTCTAAATCAGTTTTTATAAATAAAAACCCAATTCACCCCCTCTCTTGGGTTGTCATACCTGGGTCAACAAGTGGTATCAAAGCATGGTTGCTCAATTTTTTAAATCTTAATTGATTTTTGAGGTATGGCAACTTTTAACTCAACTTTGTATGTTGAGGGACTTTCTATCTCTAGACCTCCATTTTTTAATGAAAGTGATTACTCTTATTGGAAAACTAGAATGAGTATTTTCTTGAAATCTTTTGATTATGATTTGTGGTCTATTGTTTTGGAAGGACCTTTTGTTCCTACAAAAATTGAAAATGGAGAAAGCATGCTTAAAAAGCCTAAAGAGTTTAGTGAAGATGATAGAAAGAAATTGAGTTTTAATGCTAAAGCTATGAATGTGTTATATTTTGCTCTAAATAGAAATGAGTTTAATAGAATATCTACTTGTTCTACGGCACAAGAAATATGGCACACACTTGAAGTTACTCATGAAGGAACTAGTCAAGTTAAAGAATCTAAAATTAGTATGCTAGTTCATAGTTTTGAGCTTTTTAAGATGAAACCGGATGAATCAATTTCTGAAATGTTTGCTAGATTTACGGATATTGTCAATGGTTGGAAATCTCTTGGTAAATCTTATTCTAATGTTGAAATGGTGAGAAAGATTCTTATGTGTCTACCAAAATCTTGGGAACCAAAGGTGACGGCAATTCAAGAAGCAAAGGACCTCACCAAACTACCATTAGAAGAACTTATGGTTTCTCTCATTACTCATGAAATCATCTTGAAGGAGAATGAAGAAGAAGATTGTGATGTGGCAAACATGTGCTTCATGGCTTTAAGAGAAAATGAGATAAGTATTCTAAACCATGATTGTAAGCTTTCATATGATGAATTAATTGAAGCATTCCAAAATTTTCATGGGCAAGTTGATAAACAAAATTCAAAAATCAATGCTTTCAAAAAGTAAGTCAAAAATCATGTTAACACAATTAGAAGAGTTGTTGGAAACAAATGAAGCTTTAGAAAATGAAAATAAAATTTTAAGGTAAAAAGATTTTGAAAGTTTGGAAAATCAAATACATTTATTAAAAACTGAAAATGAGATTTTAAAACAAAAGGATTTTGATAAATTAGAGAAAGAAAATGTTATTTTGAAAAAGGAAAATAATGATTTAAGAAATATTGTTGATAGTTTTACAAAAAGCACAAAAAATTTGAATTCTATGTTACAAAACCAAATGTGTGTTTTTGATAAAAGAGGGTTAGGATATAAAACTCATAAAACTCAAAACTATTTTAAAAACTATTTTCTTCATGCATTTTCTAGGAATAATCCTAATCATTCATGTACTTATTATGGAAGAAAAGGACACAAAGTGTATTCTTGCTATATTAAGAGAAATCCTAATTTGAAATAAATATGGGTTCTAAAAAGTGCCATAACTAACCGCCAAGGACCCAATAACTTTTGGGTAGCAAAAAGTTACTCCTTGAATGTTGATTATAGAGGCAAAGGAGTGGCAAACACAAGTGGTACTTAGATAGTGGATGCTCAAGGCATATGACCAGAGATGTCTCCAAATTCTCAAGATTAATCATGAAGAAAGGAGGATACGTGACCTTCGGTGATGATGCCAAAGGAAGGGTAATCAGACATGGTGATATTGGTAACCCTTCTTCACCTATTATTAAAGATGTTTTGCTTGTTCATGATTTGAAACATGATTTGATTAGCATTAATAAATTGTGTGATAAGGGGTATTTTGTTGCTTTTGAGCCTAATAGATGTGTGATTAAGGATGTTAGTAACAATAAAACATTATTTGTTGGTAATAGATGTGGTAACATTTATACAATTGATATTGATGTTAATGATCATGTAGAAAATTGTTTCATTGTTAATCATGATGCTTGGTTATGGCATAGAAGGTTAGGTCATGCTAGCATGGACACAATTTCAAAAATTTCTAAAAATGATTTAGTTGATGGTCTTCCAAAAATAAAATTTGAAAAGGATAAGATTTGTGATGCTTGTCAATTTGGAAAACAAGTGAGAACTTCTTTTAAACAAAAGAAATTTATTTCAACAAATAAACCTCTACAATTACTTCATTTGGATTTATTTGGACCATCAAGAACTCAAAGCCTTGGTGGAAAGTATTATGTTTTTGTTATTGTGGATGATTATTTAAGATTCACTTGGGTGTTATTCTTGAAAATTAAAAATGAGGCCACACAAGCTTTTTCAAAATTTGAAAAAAGAGTCCAAAATCAAAAAGGTTATTCTATTGTGTCCATTAGGAGTGATCATGGTGGTGAAGTAGACAATGTTGCATTTGAAAATCTTTGTGATGAAAATGGTTTTGAGCATAATTTTTCTCACCTAGAACTCCACAACAAAATGGTGTTGTTGAGAAGAAAAATAGGACTATCCAAGAAATGGCTAGGACCATGTTACTTGAAAATAATTTACCAAAATATTTTTGGGCCGAAGCCGTTAATACCGCATGCTTTATAATCAATAGAGTCCATATTAGAGCTTTAATAAAGAAAACTCCTTATGACCTTTGGAAAGGAAGAAAAGCAACATTGGATTTTTTAAAGTTTTTGGATGTAAATGTTTTATTTTAAACACCAAGGATAACCTTGAAAAATTTGATGCAAAAGCCGATGTTAGAATTTTTGTTAGCTACTCCAACCATAGTAAAGCATATAGAGTTTAAAAAAAAAAACACTCTTGCTATTGAAGAATCTATGCATGTTTGATGAAACTAATGTGATTTCTTCAAAGAATTTAGATTATGATATTGTTGAGGTAAAAAGGCAAATCAAGGAATCAAGGCTTGATGAAAAGAGCCAAGATGAATTACAACTTCAAGAAGAAAATCTTAAGGAAGTAAATGAGTCTTCCCAAGAATTACTAAAGGTATGCAAAAGCTCACCCTAAAGATCTCATTATTGGTGAACCATCACAAGGTATGAAATTCGATCTTCCTTTAAAAACTTTTGTAATCATTTTGCATTTGTCTCTCAATTTGAACCAAAATCTTTCAAAGAAGCTAAAAATGACGAAAGTTTGATTTTGGCTATGCAAGAAGAATTGAACTAATTCGAGAGAAATCAAGTTTGGGAATTAGTCCCTAGACCCAAATATGACTAAACCCCTTAGTCAAGATAGATTTTGCATAATTAGAAGAGAATTAGGCATGTTGGATATGTCTTAATTTTGCTTTAATATGATAATCTTTGAATGGTAGCATATATTATGGGAGAGAATATATTTAGGGGGAGTAGTTAATTTGATTACATTTTTTGATGATAACAAAAGGGGGAGAAATAGTTGGATTGCTTATAATCATAACAAGTGCCATTTTTTAATTCTTGATTTTATTTTCATTCTTTATTTTAGATATTATTTGAAAGCAATCAATGGTTTGTCATCATCAAAAAGGGGGAGATTGTTAGCCCTAAGGCTACATTATAATTTTGATGATAACAATACACATTGATTCATTATGATTTACTAACATGTTTATTTATGTGCAAGAGTAATATCATTGAAATAATTATAAAATCAAGAAAAAGCTCAAGTGTTGAAGCCAAGGAGAAGACTACATGTTAAAGACACCAAAGTTTAAGAACAAGGTTTGACAAAAGGAATGTGATACATGAGCAATGTTCAATCAATTAGTAATATATATCTCTATAGATGTCCAAATGATGTGATTTGAGCCTTTGGAAAGCTTCTCAATTTATAACATTTCATATGTTTTAAAGAAATTCAAATTTCAAGTGCAAGGTTGTCCAAATCATTATGCAAATTGAAAGACAAATGGAAGCAGCTAACATGAGTACTGAATACTCTTTTAGACATATCTTGAGCTAGAAAAATCAAAATGACTTGATTCTTATGGCATTGGAAAAATGACTTAATGAAGCACAGTTCATATGTTTTGAATAAATTCAAATTTCAAACACAAGGCTGACATAATTGACATGAAATTCAGTGGACTGACATAAAGAAGAAAAATCAACTCATTTGAGCACCGAATGATTTTTTGTCCATATCATGAATTAGAGATATCCAAATGACTTGATTCTTATGGAATTGGAAAGATGATTCAATGGAGCAGATTTGATATTCTTTGAAGAAATTCAAATTTCAAACATAAGGCGGACATAATACACATGCAAGTCGGTGGACTGACACAAGAAAGAAAAATTAAGTCACATGAGCACTGAATGGTGTTTTGGCCATATCTTGAGCTACAGATATCCAAATGACTTGGTTCTTGATGCGTTGGAAATCTTATTCAATTGTGCAGATCTTTTATGTTTTACAGATTTTCAAATTTCAAACGGAACATTAACAAAAATGGCAGAAAAAATTACAGTTTTTATAGTGGGTAGAAAATTTGGAGTTAGTGTCTTCACTTGATTAAGTTCTTCCCATTTGCCTAAAAAAGGAGCCCTTCTCCCATGCATTTAGCAGAGCAATAGAAGCATTTTATCAAGCAAAAAAACAAGAGAAATATCAAGTCTAGAGAGTTTTATATTCTTTATCTACTCTTTGAAGAGAGTTGTACTTTTGTTGTAAAAATTTACTTTGTTCTTGTATTATGGTAAGAGTGAGATCTTCTTGTAAGGATAAAAGTTATCCTTGAGAGAACTATTTCCTTGGTGAGGTTGTTAATCAAGAAGAACTCTTGGTGTGGTGTTATCAAGAGTTGAAGGAAGTTGCCTTGGTGAGGTTGTTCATCAAGAAGAACTCTTGGTGTGGTGTTATCAAGGGTTAAAGAAAAAAGTCTTGACGAGGTTGTTCATCAAGCAAGTTGTAAAGATTTCTACAACTTAGTGGAAAGCCTAGCTTGTGGGGCTAGGAGCCCGTGGACGTAGGCAAAGTTTGCTGAACCATGTAAATTGAGTTTGCACTCTCTCTATCCCTATCCTCTTTACATTAACTTGCACTTGTGATTGTTCTTTATTGCTATTCTTTTGATTGCATTCTATTTTCATCTTCTTCACCTTTATTCTCAAAGAAAGAGTTAAATAATTTTGATCTTTCAAGAAAAATTTTCTAAATCAGTTTTTTAAAATAAAAACCCAATTCACCCCCCCTCTTGGGTTGCCATACCTGGGTTAACATAATCTGTATACATGCATGCTAGCTAGGGTGTCTTTAGGAAATATTTCAAGAGACTAAACATACATAACAGGGGCGAACCTCCACCTCTTATGCTTCTACGGAAGAAGTTCTGCTTCAAGAGAGGAGAGTAACTCTAAAATATAAAATATTGTTAGAAATAAGGGTGTCTTTACGTTGTTGGTTAACAAAATATAAAGGAGGTAGGCCAATTTATACTTACAAAGTGATTGAGGGCAGGGCCAGCAGAGGTAGCTGTGACAGACAAGAGTAGAGGTGGCTGCGAGCACAAGGGACGATGGAGTGGAGGCGGGCTACAAGCGTGACAGAGGAGGTGAAGACGAGGTGAGCTGTGAGCATGAGAGGCTAGCCGCTAGCAGGATAGTGGTGTTTGGCCGCGAGGAAGGGCTAGAAGTGTGACAGAGGAGGAGTTTGGGCGCTGCAACGGTAGAGAAGGGGAGCCACGGTTTGGGGTTGAATTAGATTGATTTGGGGTTAAATTGCACACCATTAAAGGGCAAAACGTCGACGTTTGCGTTTCTCTTTTTAAATAGATTAGCTAATTTAATTTTTTTAGTTGTAATTTCTGCTTTTAGATTTTAAATATTAATATATTTATTTAACAATAAAATTATATTATTTAATATTTTATTTGTTATAATTTGTTAGCCAAAGATTTTAAATTGTAATAATTTTGTATTTAACAGAACTTTATATTATTTCAATATATATTTATCTTAGTATTTTAATTTCTTAATAATTATTTAAATAAATAAGTTAAATCATTGTAGTCTTACATAAATTTTAAAATTAAAATAATTTCATTTATTTTTTAAAGTTTTTAATGTAAAAAATTAAATAAATTATATTATGCAAGAGTACTCTTTTTTATATATTTTTTTATTCTTAAGGTTCTTTTAAAATATTAATTCATAATAAAAAATCATTTCGCAACGTGCAATTTGTGCACGTTGCTATATGCTTAATTTTTTGCAACGTGCAGGAAATGCACGTTGCGATAGAGACTTTTAGCAACATGCTTATGTTGCACGTTGCTAAAAATCATTTTTCGCAACGTGTATTGAATGCACGTTGCGAAAAAAGGGCTTTAGTAACGTGCCCTGTGTGCACGTTGCGAAAGCCCTGTTGCTATATCCTGTTTTTCTACTAGTGGAGATAGCTTCTTGGTGTTAAATTACCTCTGTAATATCCATTGTATCTTGGGAAACAAACAACATTTGATCGTTAAACACATATGATGAGGGCCGAGTCTATTTTAAGGAGATTGCGTGAAACAAAGCCTCAAATTTTTGGTTATTTTGATTTTATTATAGTATTTGTATTTTTCTATTCTAGTTGTTGTTTACATATATGTTTTATCTAACATGTATCCTTATATAAATTTAAAGTCAGCTCTAGTGAGATAAAAAGTTGAATACAACTACTCTTTATTTTAATGTAATAAAATATTTGATTGATGTCAATCAATCCCTATATCTGATCAATACATCTTTTATACATGATGAAGATGATGATGATAGAATAACCGTTAGTGAATAACTAAGAACAAGGAAAGAATCATGTTAAAGAATATCTTATTATCTCGAAGGTAATATATTCTTAATTTTTTTTCAACTACTATGTTTTCAAGATGGATATGAGCACTCTTCATAATTCTGTTTTTATTTTGGCAGTTTTCATTGTGTGACAATAAGGTTACATATAACTGTAGCCATCCACTCTTCTTGTTACTTATTGTCTCATAATTATCTACCCTTTTATTTATTTTTCGTTTTGATCTTTTCACGAAGGATATTTGTGTTCATATAAATTAGATTTAAATAAGATTGTATATAAAATTACTTATTTGAGGCTGTTAACCAAATGGCGTATAGAATTATATTTTATTTCCCAAATCTAGCATTCGCATGCATGGAAGAATTGGATGCATAGAATTAATATATTTATGGATGTAACTAATCTTAATCTTTGATAAATAATAAGGCAAGGATGGTCCTATAATTCCTTTTCTAAATAAGCTCACCATTTTAAAATTAGTATAATTAAAATTTTTATCTAAATATAAATATCATTTTTAAATAAGTCAACAAAACCCAATAGAATCTAAAAACATATAATTATATTTAATAAAATAAAACTACTAGAAAAAAATTATTTATGAACAGCATGGGTGGGGGTGTGTGTGGGTGTGGGGTGGAGTTTGATAATTTTGACTTGTGGCTGTCGATATGTTAATTAACTGGGGTCAATTTTTAAAACAAATTCATTTTCATTCATCAATCCTTGGATAATTAGTTCTATCTTTTAATGTTTCATATATATATATATATATATATAATCATGAAAATGTTAATAGTTCATTTGATTTCGACAATGACGATTAAAATTAGTGGATGTTTTTACTACTCTACACAAGCTTTTCACTTTGACAAGCTAATTATTGATTAATTTTTCTGGGTATCATAAAATTTATGAACTAACCATTGACATTAACATAGCATCTGTGAAACAACTCAAATATATCTATTATTGTATCATGTTATAAACATACAAAATTTTAGGCTTATTTAATTTGAAAAGCATGCAATATGATTGGTGAATTATCAACAATTATTCATATATTAAACAGCTCAAACAATCAGTTCTGAGATACGTCATATAAACTAGGGAATGCTATGTGAATTTTTAATTTCTTAGATTTGAATTGACAAGCATAATTCGCTTTACAATATTGTGTTATTGCCAAAAAGGCATCTTTAACTGATCCTTGACAATTTGCTAGCATTGGGTTTTAAGCCTTACTGGGACGTTCATAGCATGGTGTAGGGACTAATTTTATTAGACTTAATAGAAACAGACTTGAGTAAGGAATCTTATTTAATTTATACTTATTTTGCTTATGTACGTGTTGTGGATTATAAAGGTTATTCTCTAGTAATATCTATACACCATTAGCAACGTTCTTCAACTTTGAGTATTATGAGAAATTCTTATGCTAAACTTTAGATGATGCTTTAGTGTCGATCTAAATTAGGACCATAATTATACGTTTCACACATTTAGGTTAGGCATTGATCTTTACATCGTTTTGTTTAAAATGCTTTTCATTTACCTATTATATGCGCGTTCCTATTTTTCTAACTGTCGTCCATCTCTCACATGCTTAGCGGTTAAAATTGTCCTCAATAAAAATAAATAGATGAAATTGCCCTTCCTTACAAACCCTACAGTAGCTGTTTCGTACTTTCTTGAACCAGCAACCATCCTTCGATTGTTGTTCTTTCGCCATTATTTGGGTCATTTCAAACATTCTCAAGTCCTAACCCCTAAACATTCACAACAATCATCGATCTCTGATTCATTACAACTATTCTTCCATCGTTCTTTCGCCATTGCCCTTATATTTACAAACCCTCGATGTATTAATTTTGATTTTTTTTTTCAATTTTTGTATATGAATCTGTTTTTGAACTCTATCCAATAAATTGATTTTATTATGAATCTATTTCATTTTTATGGAAATTGATTATGAATAAGCGAGACGATGAATCTGTTTTGCAATTTTCCTTTTCGGACATTGATTATGAATCTATGATTTTATTTGGTTATTTACTATATTATTTTCAGCGATTCTTTATTTTTAGCAGTGCTTTTGTTTAGTTGGATTGTGAGGTTTTTTTTTTTTTTTTTGGTTTTTGGGAGGGACTACCTTATAGCCTAGGGAGAGCAAGTTTTTTTTTTTAATTAACATGAAAGAAAAAAATAATTTCTATATTTATCACTTGATTTTATGATATCTATCTGTTTGGTCCCCCTTAATCGTTATTATTTCTAAGCGGCTCCTTAATATTTATTTTACAATTCTGCCCTTGTGCATGTAATTAGTTTAGTTTTCTTCCAATGTGTAAAAATGAGGTTCATTGTTATGGAAAATTTGCAAGTGTACATAACCATAATAAGTAATAAAGTGATAAGTAGAGTATTGCTCTCTCGAGTACACTGTATCTAACTTTCAATTTTATTTGAAAAATAGGAATTAAATGACAATTTTAAGTCAATTAAATAAGCTAAATAACTAAATAAAAATTTAGCAAATAAATAAGAATGAGTAACAATAGACTAAAGTTATAAAACCAATGAACAAAGATCTAGAGTATTAGATTTCACCTAAGTTATCTGCTATAATATTTCAATCCAATAAAATCAATGTTTTTTCACTTGTTGCCATTCAATTTTGCTAATATATTTGTTATTCTTTTTCAAGTAACAACAATGTATATTTATAGGGAGAATCATATCTCTTTATCTAATAGTCTATAAATCTATATTAAATGCAAGAAATTACACATAGTTGTACATATCACAATCATATCTCTATCCTGAGTCAATTTATGACAAATTAATCAATGAGTAATATAAATCAACTTCTCAGTCTAATTTATACCTCAAATTATGCAAAAGCTGATCAAGCTTCCACAAGCATTAAACACATAATTAATCCACTTAACAAAGATTGAATAAACATCAAAATATTGAATTAAAAATAATTACAATATCAAACTTGGCTAATCATAACCCTAGAAAAGAAAATTTGTTCATATCTAAAGTAAATAAAATATAAATGATAGTTCTAAACATAAAGACAAGGGCAAAACAAAGAAAACTAGTTCATAGATGAAGAAATTTTGCTCCTAGCTATCCTCCTCGTCCTCCTTGGCCCCTTCGAATAGTCAAACACGTTCTATGAAGTCTTATTTATAGGTGTAAAGTTTTAGGATTCCAAAATTGGAAAAAAAAATCATGATTTCAAGTAGTCGTTGTGCAGCAGTGCAAGATTATTTGTGCCAGAGCACAAGGTCTCTAACTTGTGTGCTCTGTTTCAGCTCTTCAAAATTTCTGTTTTACACTACCTTCGCTCTTTTGACCATTACTTTCGGTACACAGCTCAGATTCACAAATAATAAAATTCTACATAAAATAGACTTCTAGAACTTTTCAATGGTATATAGCCTATAGTCTAGTTCTTTATAGATTGATACAGTTAATTTCGAGAATTCGGTTGTTTGACAAAGGCAAAATTTGAACATTTGTGCTCCGAATTCATTCCAATTGCTTTCATTTGCTTTGTACAACTAAATAAACAGAAAGTAAAAGAAAATAAATGTAAAAAAGAACATATTTCACTCGAAAATGAACTAATTGACTAAGAAAAAAGGTATTAAAAAGTGTGTAATTCTTGAGCTATCATTTGTACGTGTACACATAACTACATATATATGCAGGTGCATACAAACATATGATTTTAAATACCTTCTTTTATTCCAACATAGTTCTCAAAAAATGAAAAGTTAAAATAATTAAAGAGTACTTGATTTATTAAAAATGTCTTTGTTTAGTTGCCGTTATTCTATATGTCAAGATTATAAAGCTTTCTCACGTATATTGAAGAGAAAAATAGTATATTTTGCTAGCATCCACTCGATGCTAAACACTCTCATTTAATTAATTTTTATTGAAAAAATGCTTTCTTTTAAACTTGTAATAGGATCTAATAAGATAAAAAATAGAATATACATATATATATATATAGATATATATAGATATAGATATATAGATAATTAAAACTCAATTAGACTAGAACATGTGGCTTTCTCATGAGAATTGCTGGATTTGGCGCTCATATTTGCAGCAAATAAATGTAAGGATGTTAATCTACTGGAAAATGGATGAGAAAGCCGAGGACGTACATTCTTCAATCATCCCATGTATAATCATTAGACCAATTAAATGGGACAACAGAGACTTAAGGCATTATATATTGATACAAATCGTTCTGCACGTTGTCAGTACAACTAGGGTGTATGTAGTGATTTAATTTACCACTCATTTGTTAGCTTATTAGAAACAATCCAATCCCACTATGCAAAGAAAAGGAAATCATTAAGCGTAAATTTAAAATTGAGTTTGACCCTAAATTGTAGGTGTTTGAATCGGCTGCAAGGTGTGAAGCATATACATTTGAGGTGAAGTGTATTAAAAAAGGTTACAATTATTCTCTGTTTTCCAATCATAAGCGCGCAATATGGATTTTCTTAATATCTGCCACATAGTACCACTTAGATAGCGTCATAATATGACGCAAGAATTAATTCAAATTCTAACAGCAATTTTTAATACAACTCAAGAAGCACGTCCTCAGCAACGTCGTGCCTTGCTCTGCATAAAATATACATTGATTACGTCAATCAATTAAGTCAATTAATTAATGATTTCAAAATCTGCACATGCGACCGCGATGTCTTAGAATTCCAATCTTAAATTCACATTTCTTGAATATAATAATATCAATCAAGTAAATTATTTTAATTTATTCAATGCAACTTTCCTAGTATTCCATGATATGTAACATGATTTAGTTCAATCAATAAGTACACAATCAACAGCCAATTAGAGTATTGTCAAACGGGATTGATGCTAATGGAGGCTGCCTAATAATTTTTCTTGGATGATGTAGCAATGCCATGTAGTCTATCATTTAAGGTTGTCTAGGATGTTATATATATACCTAGCATGACTCTAGACATTCACATACTAAAATTTGTACACAAATTTATTACTCTATACACTCTTCATGATGCCAATGAAACCTTCCAATAATCCATATTTTACATGTTATCACGTAAAAATATTAATGCATCTGGATTTAAGCATTAATTAATAATGTTATTTAGTCATAAAGTTAAAAAATGAATTTGACCCTAAATTCCAGCTGAAAGAGATATATATAAAATTCGACTAAGATGTGAAACCAAATTATTCAATTCTCTTCTTTTTTTTTTTTTTGGTAGGAAAAGTGAAATTCGTACAGCAATTTCTCAATGGGTCATGTACAAGTCAAAGGAGCACATCCCTTACATTGTCGTGCATTGCTCTGTAAAAAATACGCAGGAGAACGAATAGACTGAGTCGTTTCAATGTAACTAATTACTCAAATGCCAATACTTAAGAAATCTGCACATGGCATCTCGATGTCATAGAATTTCAATCTTCAACTCAAATTTCTTGAATATTATATCAAACGTGCAAATTACAGCATCACCACTCCATCAAAAATAATTATTCAATTTAACTTGCATGGTATTCCAACATATATAATAACAATACGACTCTCCGGCCGGTATCGTAGAGGAAGGCAAGGTCCAGCAGCCAGCGTTGAGGTTTTATTGATCCAGATGTTTGTACTCTGTCCGGGGATATGATTTTAACTAATTATTTTATTTTAAAATTTCGTTGAATGATTAACCCAAGGGAGAGAAATAAAATACCATTTGATTGGCAAACAAAATAGATTTCTCTTCCATCAAAAATTGAAAAATTCTAATTTATGATTCTTATTATGGTAAAATATGTACAGAAAAATTGGCATTTTCTCATGAGGAAGCCACTCGGCCCAGCTAATTAGTGTTAGTATTAAATATGAGACAAATAACTGAAGGTAATTCCTTATCAAAACACGACTGATGTCACATTAAACTTGTATACAAACTTTGTCCACATAATAGTATATATTATTATTATTTTTATATATATGGCAATTTCCTGGAGCATAAATTATGCACCTCAATTGTTGAACTTATTTCGGTTTTGGGTCCTTGTTTTCTAGTTTTTCTAAACGTTTAGCGTCCTTTAGTGACTTACATACCCATATGACATATTGAAATGAAGATTTTTTTTCTTTTCCCCCCGTTTCTAATTCCTTCAATTTGATTACGCCTTTTTAAAATTTTAATTAACAAAAGTAATATTAATAAAGTCACATACACTAGAATTAAATTCTAATTTGTATTTAAAAATTCTAATTTAAATTACAAAAGTCTAATTTGGAATATTTACAAATTTACGCGAGGACTTGCACATGTTATCACATGAAATTATCAATGTTACTGGGCCCTATGATTAATATGTAATGTAATTCAATCATAGATTTAAAATTGAATTTTAAACGTACGGATGAAACAAAGAAATATGATAAAGAATGAAAAGTTATGAGACATATCCTCTTCGTCGTCGCACATTGCTCGGAACGAAAAATATATGAGGTCGCACTTGTAAAAGTTAATTTGCATTGTATTTAAGCATAACACACTTTCTGTTTGGAGAAAGGGAGAATATCAAACAAGCAGACTACTTCTAGGCTTGTAGAATTTATTTAGTTATTGAAGATAAGTTTAGGAAAGGTGTTAATATAGTTGAACACTTAAATGATTTCCAAAGTATAATCAATCAATTGGCTATCTTAAATATAAAGATTGACCATGAGTTACAATCTTTGATGCTATTGACTAACATTAATATTTTCTTCTTTTACATTCTCTGATGCCTTCTTCTCAATCCATACTCTAAAACTTGATGACTGAAAGTATTGGATTGTTTAGGATGTCTCATTTATTTATTTATGTAAAGCATCGATGGATTCCTTGCGCGCAAGGTAATTTAATTTGTTTAATGTTCAGTTAAAATTACTACTTTGCCTATCCAGTCCACTTAATCAATAAAGAAGTTTCTATTATTCTCCTTACTTTCCATCTAAATTTTTTATTTAAGATTCAACACACTTCTTTTTTTGTCTATAGAAATATATTTTATATCTAATATGTACCTTGTTTAATTATCTCTCATTCATGAATGTGTGTAGACTTTTTCATGAAAAAAGTTAGTCCTAAATTAACCATTTTCGAAAAAAATTTTAGCCCAGACAAAAAAGAAAAAATTCTAGTGATTGAATCTGCCAGTGAATATTGACAAATTAACACAAGGAGTTGTGCACGTTGTTGCATAAAATTATAATTTCATCTGGGCTAGATGCATTAATTAATAATTTTTTGAGATTTTCTGGGAACCATATTTTTGCACTTAATATGGTGATATAATTTTAACTATTTATCATTTAATTGTTTTAGGGTGTCTGACTGAAACAATCTAAAACATCAAATTTATAGTAATAATGTAGTGCAGACATGGATATATAAAATTGATTAAGTTGATCTTTATTAATTCTCTTCCGAACTACGGTTTAATTAAAAAATTCAACAAACTACTTGTTCTCCAGTATATAAATAGAGCTGTGTAGTGATGAAATATCACTACATCTCATAATCGTATGCTAGCTCTCTGTCTAACGAAACCATGCCGCGAAAACATGATACAGCCAAAAAGACTAGCGATATAGTGAAGCCTGGACCAGCTAACTATGGGGAACAGAAAAACGACGATGGAATCATGCTGCACGATCCACCTGAAAAGCCTAGCGATATTGTGAAACCTGGACCAACTTTTACAGTTGCTGCGAAACAAAAGAAAAAAGAAATGAAAAATGATAATGGACCAGCTGACGAATAAAAAGGATGGATTCTTTTCCCAACTTGTATTTTGTGCGTTTTGTTGCAAATAAAGTTACCAGGTAACTATGTTTTATCATTTCTTTGTTGGATTTGCAAATGTTGTGGAAGTAAAATTAACTTGTATTTTGTGCGTTTTGTTGCAAATAAATGTTGGATGATAAAATAAACTTGTATTTTGTGCGTTTTGTTGGAAATAAATGTTGGACGATAAAATTTTAAAGTAAAAGAACATGTGGTCTGAGATCTGAGCTACTTGTATCGTGGATTACTTAAATTGTGATAAATGGGATCTGAGTTTCTACATTAAACTTACATTCCATAAAATTTTCTACAAGTCTTAGTCATGTACCGGGGCTTCTTATAAGTCTTAGTCAAAACATTTTACAAAATTTAATGGTTAAGATGATTAATGAGTTGGCAATACTAAATGCATTTTGTTGACTTTAATATCAGCCATTAGATTTGATGAGATCAATGGTTATAAATTTGTGCAAATAAATTTTGTCAAAAGTCTTGTGTTAAAATATCTTATTCACAAATATATATATATATATATATATATTAATTAATTTACTATTAATGAATATATGATTGTTACATCATGTATTCGATATAAATTAACTTATTTATAGTTTTCACTTTGTGTTTTTTGTTGATTTAACTTTTTTAAGGTGTTTGTATGTGAGAAAATCGTTGCCCCACCCAAGCAACTGAAGAAAAAATATAGCAGAGAGAAAATAATATTTGGTCGATATATTAACGTTGGACAATTCTTTCCACTTGAAAGCAAGCATATTATTCAAATAAGAATTCTGACCTCTTTACTACAAGGAATGTTACCTTGTATAACATCTTTTTTAGTGAAATTCTGTAAATTAAATTTAAGACAACTTTTCCTTACTATATGTAGGAATTAAACTAAGCTTAGAAGTCTTGTTTAGTTAATTTGGATTAGGATTAATTATTTGATTTGGTTTAATATTATTAAAAGATCCACTGTTTGGGTGGAATTATGTTCTACAAGGGTGATTATTTTTTGGTCTAAAATCTGAATATGTCTGAATTAAACTGAAATATGAATAAATTTGAATATAAAAATTTTAATGGTATCTTTGTTTTTTTATCTTAACATTTAAATTGAAATATCTAAAAACTATTAGTTTTACACATATTACCTATTTATATATGTGTGTGTGTGTGTGTGTCTATATACACACACACACACGCGTACATACATATATTATTTGAGAAATTTGAGAAAATAGACACAATTAGGGGGCCTAGTTGAAAAATGAACACATCCTAAAAAATTTTTATGCCATAGACACTTTCTTGACAAAAAGACTTAAATACCCTATTTGAAATTACTTGCATCCGATTACTTGCATCCAACACTCTTGTCGGGTATGAAATGGTTAAATTACAAACTATGGGGACTAAAAAAAATTAAAAGTATCAACAAACGCTCGACAAATTAATCTGACACAACTCGACACTCGACATTACTTGCATCCGATACAAATCGACACTCGACATTATTTGCATCCGACACAAGTCGACACAAGTCAACACTCGACATTACTTGCATCTGACACAACTCGACTGTCGAGTGTCTTCTTCATCACGAAGAAACACGTCGATTTTCACCATTTTTACACACATCAAACCAAAAAATTAACCAAATAACACTTCATTTAACCCCACAAACATAGAATAAATACAAAATACGAACTCAAACTCAAATCCTCAAATTCAAAATCCCTAAATCTACCTCAAATCTCCAAATCTAGAATAAGTTTCATTCCTTTTACTGCATTTCAGACTGCGCTTTCGATAGTGCATTGGAAGCTAGATAACAACATACAGACGGTTATGGAAATGGGACACGGTTATGAAAATAGGACACGGTAATTGGTAAGTCAAGGAAAGAGGAAATAAAGAGTTTAGGAATAAATTGAATTTCAAAGGGCATTTGAGTCTTTTTGTCAAAAAAGTGTCTATGGCATGAAAATTTTTTAGGATGTGTCTATTTTTCAACTAAGCCCCTAATTGTGTCTATTTTCTTAATTTTTCCTATATTATTTTCACTTGTGACTTTATTTTATATTGTAAAAGCATTTGCATAACAAAATTTGTTACAAATTTAATCTATTTAAACGTGTATAATTGGGAAAGAAATTAATTTTTAAAGAATTTAATTTATAAATAAGCTAAATCATGATTTTAAAACTATATAGAGAATCTTAATATAAAATTAGAAATAAATCATAATGTTCCAAAATTAAATTATTAGGCTATGTACAAATTGATCATAAATGAATTTTTATAAGGGCATCTAAGAGAATTAAATGAATAATAAATGATTCATATTTGTAATAAGATAAAGACAGAATTTTTGACTTTTTTCATTCAGTTAAAAATGTATTGGACTAAGTCTTAAATAAAAAAACAATTATCATAAAAAGATCTGAAGTGTGGGAGTAATTTAAACTCGGACTTCATACCAAAAAACAATCAACCCTTATGTCTATCATTTTCTTCTTCACACACACACACACACACACACATATTATTTCTTGTGCTGCTTGTGTTGATGCTTTTTATTTTTATTTTCCCATAATTGGTTTTGGAGCTAGGAAGTCAGGGAATTTCCCAAGTTCGATGGAATTTTTTTTTTTTTTTTGTTATGGAGAGATCAAATGCAACTCATCTTAAATATGAAGACATTTGGAAAATTGTAGATTGGGGATGGGGATTTGAAATACCAGGAGATCAAGTTAAATTAACATAACCACAACGGGTATGATTGAAAAAGAGATATAAAAGCTTGGGTTTATATCATCCAATTTGTAGATCTCCATATCTATCAGAAAATGCTTATGTAAAATTAGCCAAAGAGGCATGGAATTTCGTAATGAACATTTTCCAAATGTCTTGATTCAAGATTGAGAATAGGGCAGTAACAAAGAGAGTTGTAAAGAAAAAGAAAATTCAAAGATAGTCAAGCAAATTCAAGGAAAAGATGGCGAAATTGAATAACAATTTGTCACCATCCAAGAATCAGAGTTGTTCGATGTCATCATCAATGATGACTGTCGATTGGAGAGTGAACTCTCACATCCACCACTATTAGATAGATTTGGTCATGGTAAACAAAGTTTCCTTCTTTTTCAATGTCCAAATCCCATTAGAAAGTTGTTGAAAAGTTTGAAGTTTCAGATCAACCAACAACCACCGCAACCATCATCGGCAAGCTAGTGGGCTATGCCACTCATCCAAAAAGAGTCTTCGATCACCATAGAAGCATATCTAAGGGTTGAAGCTGATCAAGGTAACCGTGAGTCACCAAAAACGCTAACACAAGAAGAGTACCCGCCTTTCATCATAATACTCACCAAAAATTGGGAAGTGAATCGACACCTCCACCGTAAATCAATCAAAATCATCATGCCTACAAAATCTAAGAGGAATCATGGAGTTTTGTTGCCAAAAAATTGTTCATTTATGATTGCCATGAAAAATTATGGGCCTCCCATAATGGCAAATATCAGTTAGATCCTTTAGATGGAAAATATTAGATACAATCATTTTTCTAGATAACCACTTGGTTATTAATTTTTAATAAAAAATAACGTTAATTCCACAAGCCTCCCTTGAGTTTTATTAAAATACTACATGACCACCTCTAGTTCTAAAAATTCCTTATGCATCCCTTTTTGTTGAGGACCTTTAAAAATTCTTTTTTAAAAAATATAAAACTTTCAAATTACTTATAGTTGATTGTTAAAAATTATTTAAAATTTTTAAAAAATAAAACCTAAAACTTGCTAATAATGTTTCATCAAACACTACCCGAACAAGTCTTGAAAAAATTACTACTATAGTAAATGGTACATAAACTTAAAAAAATTATTAAAAAATATTTTACATTAAAATAATTTATCAGATTTTGAAATAATAAAAAATTTGTGGCATTTGCCCCTATAAAAAATTGTCTTTTTCAAAGCAATTTCTTTATTTTTCTAATTTAAATTTTTGGATGTTTAGAATTATAAATATTTTTAATAGTCAACTAAGGGTAAATTGGGAAAATAAAACTTTTAATCTAAATTTATGACGATTCTTAAGAGAGAGGGGAGGTATATGAGATTTTCAGAATCAGATGCGGTCATGTAAGATTTCGGCAAAAGTTAGTAGAAGTTTGTAAAATTGACCCTAAAAATTTTATGTTAAATGTTTTCTAATGTAATAAGCATTAATAAATTAATTTTAGCCTTGAATTTACGTAGAAAAAAGGTGTCATACATTCAAAAATACTAATCAAGTTATATAACAAACGGTATAGAATTTTTCTGGAAAATACTATTCTAGAAGATAAGGAGGTCTATTTTTGAAAAAACTTATTTTCCTTAAATTCAAGGCAATTAACATATAATCATTTTTAATGATAATGACAATACAAGCTAATGTACTATTGCCAACAAATGAAGGGTCTTTGTTACACCTTGTAAGTTGACCAATAAATGAAGGGTGTGTACTGTAATTGTCCCAAGGATAAATAAGTATAATTACCTTTTTCACCACCAGTAGCATTGACGTTATAAGCATTTTATTTGTGGAAAATCTAAAATAAAAGTACCAACTATACCATGGGATAACAGATGAAAATTATTTATTTATTTTAATTTTACAAGCATGATTAGTCGTGTATTAACAAATATTACGTTTATGTTAAATTGATCTATGCATGACATTGACGTTAAGCGTAGGGGTGGCAATTCGTATTCGTAGATCGTGTTCGTGCCGTGTCGATCTGTGACACGATAATGATTGACTCAACACGAACACGACCCGTTTATTATTCGTGTCACTAAGACTCAACACGAATATGACACGATTATTAAACAGATAATACAACATGACACGCTAACACGAATATTAAACGGGTCATGTTCGTGCCTTTCTAACACGATTAAGACACGTTTACATGACTGACATAACTCGATTTACATGATTATGACGCGTTAACACGATTATGATATGTTAACACGATTATGACATGTGATACATTTACAACACGATTATGACACGAGTATACATTAAAACATATTTTTAAATGAAAAATTTATAACAAAAAATATAAAATTAAACAAGATTAAATACCAAGAAATCATACAAACTTCAAATGCAATATAACTACCATAAGAAAACAACTTTAACAATTCATATACAACAAAATTAATAAAAATAAAGTCCATCAAATCTCAAATAAACATGCATCACATTCCTAAATTGTGGATGACTTAGAAGAAGTTCATCACAAACAAATAAACAAACACTATGAAGTTATAGTCATCCATCACAAATCACAAGTAAGTGCATCACAAACAAACACAAAAAAGTTCTTCAACTCTTATCCATCTCCTCTTCAACTCTTAAGCAACCTACAAAAAGAAAAATCATACTCATGAAAAAATCAGATTATAGAATTATATAAGACATATTATAAATGAATCAAGAAAGTTTACAATTTGTTCATGATCTCATAAACTATAACAATGAAAACTACAATATACTTCAATTACCAAATCATAAACCATTAAATAATTATTCTAAATCCAGGCTTTTAATTCAGCTAGTAATTAACTATTAAAAATGTAGAATTTTAAATTATTTGTGGTAGGACTTCTGAATACTGCCAAACACATCCTTAAAAAAGCAAGGACGTTAGGGGAATAGAAGCAAATGCAACAAACGAGTCCAAGAGAAGTGAGTTGATATTGATATAATAAAACGATGTTAATCATCAAGCATAGACAAAACAAGGAAATGAAAAGCATGAACTAATTAGATTCAATTCATAGCTATTTTTTTAAGTGATAGTTTCATAAACGATAATTTTATACATAACACAGCTTAATAATTCAAGCCTAATTGACAATGTTGAAATTGAAAATAATATTTAGCCTGAAAATTATAATATATGTTTTGGGTAACTATTCCTATCAACACTATAAAAGTTAAATGCTTAATTTCCTCTTTCTATAGTTGGATCCTGCATGTTTTTGTTTCCAGCTCAATCACAATTGCATATAAATGTGAAAATGCAATCAATAACAAGATAAAAAGTTGAATATAAGAAAGAAAAGTCCAAATTTATATGATTACAATGATTAAAAAACCAATATAATTTCATCTGTGGGAACAAGTTGTCAATGCAATTATACTCCAATTTTTCTTTCAACTTCATTAGCGGACAAGTTATTCTTTCAACTTTATTGGTGGAAAAGTCAATAACAAGCACACATTTAATGTGAAAAAAGAACGTAGGACTATGGACATACAGATCCAGATCAAGCTCTGGCTCCAAAAACACAACAAAGTCAGACAATTTTTATTTGTTAAACTTACAGTGTGATCGTGATGAGAGGGACCGGACGATTGGAGGGCTGTGGTCACAGCTTGAGCACAGAGGGAGGATTGGATGGTGAAAGGTGGTGAAGCTGGGACTACACTGAGGATAGGAGATGGAGAAAGGTTGGAGGCAACTTCCCTTGGTTGTGAGTTGTGACCGTGATGAGGATTGGAAGACTGGAGGGTGTGGTCACTGGAGGGGGATGACTGGATAGTGGATCTATGGTGTTGAAGGTAGTGATAATAGCAGATGGTTGGCGGCGGTGAGGAGAGAAGGGTTTCAATTCAAGTGTTATTTTGATTATGAGATTAGGTTTCCTTCCCGTTTCAATTATCAGTCCATTAGGTTTCAATTTTTATTAGATGACAAATATGTCCTGAACTTGAAAATGTATTACGTTTCAAAATTATATTCTTAATTTAAAATTTGGATATATACAGGGACTAAAATGTTAAAATTTATAATATTAATTTTAATATTTTTAAATTTAATATTATTTTGTAATCGTGTCAATATTCGTGTTAATCGTGTTATCGTGTCAATCGTGTATAATATGTATTTGTGTTATTCGTGTTACTCATGTCATAAACGTGTTCGTATCATAATCGTGTCGTGTCATAAACGTGTTCACGTGTCGAAGACTCTCAACCCGAACACGACACGATTATTAAACGGGATGACATCTTCGATACGAACACGACACGAACACGAATAAGCCAAAACCCAAACCCATTTAAACCTATGTAGTGTGAAGTCGTGTTCGCGTATCATGTCGAAAATTGCCACCCCTAGTTAAGCGTGGTATATTGGGGGTATATATATAAAACTCGTGTACTATATTCAAGGGTGGCCTATGTTTGGGCTTGAGGCGCCTAGGCTACTCTAGCCCAAACAATTGTCATTAATACTATAAAAATATTTCTCTTACAACTATATATTTTAAAATTCTGCATATCGACTCCTCCTAGCCAAAAAAAAGGCAAAGTATAATTTAAATATACCATAAATAAATGATAAATTTCCTCATAAACCTTCTAAATGTCTCATATTTACATAAATGACTAATGAATTATGAAGTGCAACATTTATTATTGGTATTATAACTATCTTTTATTCATTTATTTATTTTACTATTTTTATTATCTCACTCTTGAGTAAAACTTAACTCTTTTTCTTCTTATTTTTAGACTTTCTTTTTTTGAATTGTTTAAATTTTTAGTCATCAAAGACGAATCACTTCTCTCTCTCTCTCTTTATCATGACTTTTTTTTAAAATATATAAAATATGTAAATTCAATGAATTTTCCATCAAAATTAGAAAAGTTATAGTCAATGCTTAAAAACTACTAGTAGGAACTTCTAGGCCCCTTTCCGGCTACTGGATCACTCCAGTGCTTTGGGTACTTTCAACTTTTTTTTTTCATTTATGTTATTTTAAGTAACATATTTATTTATTTTAATGTTATTGATTTAGATTAATCGATATATATATATATATATATATATATAGCCGTCCCCATTCCCTAGCCCATTGTTAAAATCACCCCCATTCCCCACCTACTCCCCATGTTTTTTTGGATGGGACGACGATGGGGAATATCCGTGTGGAAAATGCTTTCCTCAACCCCACCCCATTCTCCATACAAAGGCATTATTTGATGGTCTTAAAAACGTCACCAATGGCACCGCCAAATATAATCAATTTGACAATATTTGACGGTCGGTCAAAGTGCCAAATATGCATCTAACTAGGACCGCCAAGTATGATAGGTTAAAAAATTAAAAAAAAATACTTGGCGGTCAAAAGACCGCCAACTATAATAGTTTTAGAAATTAAAAAAAAATACTTGGCAGTTTTGAACCGCCAAGTATTTAAAAAATTAATATATATAAGAAATATTTTGAAAATTTAATAAATTCACAATATATATAATAAGTATTTTAAAAATTTTAATAAATTCATAATATATAGAGCAAACTACAAAGAAACAATATGCTTTCTCAATTAGGAAGGGAAAAAATATCTCACTGCCTAATCTAAAAATAATAATTATAATTTGGATCATTCAAGGAAACCAATACAATAAAATAAAGAACCATAATAAAATTAAAGAAGTTGGATTAAATTAAAAAAAATGGTGGGGAAGTTTGGTTTCTGTAGTTTCAACAGACCTGCAAATAGATCGATGACAACATAAGCGAATGAAGAATAAAGCAGTGCTGCAGAAAGTAATATAACATATGAAACGAAAACATTCAGGTACTCGATCATAAAAACAGTTTTTTGATACAAAAATATCATTAAAAAATTTTTAATTTTTGCAAGTCAACGAAAGAGCACATACTGAGAATTTCTGCAAAGAAACTTGAGTATCCAAGTCAGTAGCTTTGTTCAGATCCCCAGAATATTGGGCTGACAAAATAGATTTTGCATTTGAGAACTTCTTCCTTGCTTCATCAGTTTCTTGAATCTGCTATCAGCAGGGATACATAAGAATAAGATATACCTTGGAAACATGCCTCACTCATGTAAAAATATTAACTGCATATTCAACCAAACCAAACTATATGAGAGTTTTAACATAACAAAAAAAAAAGACCATTTCTTGTGCTACCCCCAATAGACAAAAGCAATAGGATCAAATCCAATAAAAGATTATTAAAAACAAAAACCACAACTTAGCATAAGCAAACAAAGGCATTCTGACAGAGGAAAATCAGTCATTGACACCATCTTAAAGTTCTTGGATTCATGTTCAAGAAAATTGTGATTTTGCTAAGGCATAGCAGTAGATTGGTCTATATTACTATTATCCTTGTACAACCATAACATGTCTATGCCACATCAAGTATTTTTCCCTTGCCTAAACCTAAGTAAATCCGTCCAAGAAAATTGGGCCAACATACAATTTTTGAACCAGAGATTTATTAGCTATAAGGTGCTGATAAAGTCAAAACTTGAGTCATGTATCGTAATTTATGTTATATCAAGTTAATTCAGTTTAATCGCTTGAGATAGCCACATATCTTACTTTTACTTTTGACGAGCTAGATTTCTTTTGATATCCGTTGTCCATTCCAAAATCTGTAAAAAAGCTTGACGACTTGGGTGGAGCTAATGGCTAAGCACTTGTTGGCCACCAGAACTTGATTCAGGAGATTGGACATTTTCCACAGACTCAAAGCGAGAGCCAAAAGATGAGCTAATAGTGGCAGCATTTCTAGTTGAGGAGGCAACTGGGATAGGTCCTGGTTCTTCAGGTTTTTGGTCATAGAGACTTTCATTTGACTGCATAAATAACAAGTTTCCAAATAGAAAAGGCATTTAATTCAAAACATGAACGATAAAGTAACAAACATCAAGCTAAGATATTCAATGCAATACAAACACCTACTTGACAGAGAGGACAAAACCGATACCTATCTTCTTTAAACTTTCTGAAAACAGCGTTCTTGTCCATGGGAGGATTATCGGCCGCCATGTGAGTGAAAATAGGAGAAAATTAGAGAACACCTCGTAAAATGTCGGAGAACACACCTCTATCTTCTTCCCCGGCTCGCTTGGCGAAGCCACAACGAAGCTCTACCTAGTCGAGGAGGGAGCAAGAGCTGGAGCTGAGGCCGCGGTAGCTGCATCAAAGGTAGAGTCATTCGAGAGTGGTACCTCTCAATGACCTGACGAGAGGACTTCTTCACAGTCTTGGTACGAACATGACCCATCTTTGAGATTACACTATTACTGCAAGAAGTAAGAAGGTGTATTTGATATAATGATTTAGGTTCAGGTTAAGGAATAACAGAACATATAAAAGAGAAGCAACCAAGCAATTCCAAACCATAAACAAGCCATGCTACTCATAACTTGAAAATGCAGAAACTTATGTTCAATTTAAGGTATGAAAAAAAAAAAGTGAAAACCAAAAGGAACAAGGAAATCCAGGTTACAAACAGGAGACGGTCAATATGACAGAAACTTTGAACAAATGCACTAAATTTTTTTGTATAATAACACACAACTAAACTTCACAACTATTCTATTTTGCTTTTAAGAGAACCCAAAATAACCTAAAAAGTATTATTCAAATATCTAGGTGTTCCATAAGTTATGGTTTCTGTGAACTCTTTCTGTCAAGATGCTACAAGCTGAGATGGAACTGAAAACAAAAGCATTCTAACAAGATTTTCATAAATAAAAAAAATCAAAGCTCAACGGAAGTAATCCAAACACATAATAGTGAAGAAATCATCAATCCCAGAAAAATTTCCTAATATTTACTCAGCAACAAGTAAAAATTGAAAACCTAAAACACCACAAATTGAAAACCTAAATCCCGCAATTTCACCAAAATCCACATCTTTCGACTCACCAGAAATAATGAATAAGTAAAAATAAAAACAGAAACAAAAGCTGAAGATGAAGATCGGTGCTATGCGATGCTTGTCCTTGGAAGATGAAGATCGGCGCTACGCGATGCTGGATTCGGCGAGTCGTGGGGCTGCTACTGTCAGCACGAGGTTGGGCTACTAGAGGTGCAGGGCTACTGGAGTCGGTGTCTCGCAGGGCTGCTGCAGTCGACAAGGCTGGAGTCGGCGAGTTGCGGAGGAGGTGCTGCGACGCTGGAGAGAATGAGAGAGACTGCTTAGATTAGGTTTTAGGAAATTAGGTTTTTGGAAATTATTTTGTTTATATAGTTTAGTAAAATTACATGAATTTTTAATATATTATAATTTATCATAATCACCCCTAAAAATTACTTTTAAGTTTTAATACTTTATTTGTTTACATATGTATCTTAATTACTTGTTAATTACTTGTCACTATCTAAAAATGTGAGAAATATATAATATAATCAAAACAGTAAGTGACAAGTATGAAGAAAATATGGGTTTGACTTTCAAATCAATGGTATACTTCTCACTTTTTAAAAAAAAATGCAAAATAAAAAAATATAATGTGATAAATATGTGAAAATTTCTTGTAGTAACGGCTAATCATTTTGTTAATTTTATAATTTGTAATTGAATTAGGGTTTTAGTAAAATACTATAATATTATATTTTTAGATGATTAAATGATTGTATATTATTACATTAAATAATTATTCTATTTAAATTAAAATAATTTTTATATTTTATAATTTTAAATATAATAATATAAAATATGAAATAAAATAATATTATTTTTATATTTTTAAATATTTTTGCAGGTGTGGGGCAAAAACGGAGTGGGGAGTAGTAAACCCATCCCCATCCCATTATGATGCCGGGATTAATTTTGTCCCCCATCCTTGTAAATAATAGCCCCATTCCCACCACAACAGAGGCGGATCCCACGCTGTGGTACATTATGCCATCTCTAAGAGTTTATATTTGATCAATGTTAGTAACCTTAAATATTAATCAATTAATATATTTTCTCATATTTAGAATTTATAATATAGATTAATATTTTCACCCCCATTTCAAAAAAAAAAAGAAAAAAGAAAAAACCAAAATACTGGGTCTGCCACAAACTACATTAACATTTTATATTGACAAACGATAATTGTGAAGTAATTAATTAATTCAACAAACATGGTTGGTCCATTATCAGCTATTATATGGCGTTAAACATAATGGAATAGTTCAAATATATCAATTGGGTAATTTCTTCACATTTCTTTTAAGATTTCACTTAAGCAGAAGAGAGTTTTATGAGATTTACTTGAAAACATAAAAATTAAAAACTAAATCAATGCCATTACGTTACTTAACATTTCATTTGCATGGTAGGCTTTGCTTGTTAACATTTTTAAAATATTATTTTCTGAAAATACATATTTACCAATACATTTAAATCAATATCAACCACGTATTATTTTCAAAATTCAAAAAAAAAATCATCCATATAATCTTTCCACATTTTAAAAATAAAAACTCAAAATACACAAACAAACACAACAATAGATTCATATCAAATAATTTGGGATAAAAAAAGATAAAGTGGTGGAGAGGAGAGTTCTTTCCTTTTTTTTTTTTTTTGTGTGTGTGGGAATCACTATAAGAAAAATTGGATACAGCAACACACATTTGGCAACGCACAGTCATGCTCGTTGCTAAATGAGGCTTTTCGCAATGTGCATTTTTTGTGTGTTGCGAAAAGTTTCTAAATTAACCTTTTGGCAACATGCAAGCTTTGCATGTTGCGAAAAACCTCATTCAGCAACGTGCATTTTCTGCACATTGCTAAAACTATAAGATTCAGCAACATCCTTGCTTGCACATTGGCAAATGTCTTATTTTAATTTTTTATAATTTAATTTTTAGTTTATTAAAATTAAAGTTTTTGAACATTAAAAATTTAACTAATATTAGAATTTGAAAACTTTAATTTTTTTTGGACATTAAATATAGATATAGTTAGAAATAAAATTTTTGAATATAAAGAACTCAAATAATTTTAAAAATTTAAGCAATAAAATTTTAAAATTTTAAATATTTTTTAATATTAAATATAGATATATTAGATTTAAAATTTTTGAACATAAAAATTTAACTAATATTACGATTTTAAATGTTTAATTTTTCAATAATAAATATTTTATTAAAAATAATATAATTTTATGGTAAAATAAAGATATATCATAAGTTGTAATATTTAGTTAATAAATTATAACTAATAAAAAAATAAATTACTTAATTTAATATCAAATGAAATGATGTCGTTTTGCATTTTGTCAGGTGTGCACAACTCAACTCGCAATCTTAGAATTTTTCTATAGTATATACTATATAGAGAAAAACATATAGTCGAGCCCTCATCTCTTAAACAACGGGTAGACCTAAAAATCCTAAGCCATCCATATTCACCATCTCTGATTCTCCTCCGCTGCTAAGTTCTCTGACCATCCTCCATTCCACCATCGCCACTTGCTAGGCCGTCCTCCACTCCACTATTATCAACTTTCACATCTCGCCTAAGTCGGCCGCCTCCACTCTATCGTTGCATTACCATTCGCCAGGCCATCCTCACTTGCGATGAGCTCACCTTCACGGATCCAGCCTCCTCTCTCACGGTCGGATCATGTCAGTCTTGCCTCCTCTCTTGGTCTCTCTTTATATTTGATTTTTCAGGTATTTTAAACTCCTCTGTTCTGTGCCTCTATTCTATTTCGTTGCTCTCTCTTATTAATATTCTGGTATAAGAGCTTTGGTGAAAGCTAGTTCTGGCTGTAAAGTTCTTCCCTTAATCTTTGAGAGCAAAATTGTCACAACTACCAGATTTTGCAAAGTACTATCTACACGCCTAAGAAAATGGTTAAGAAATAGAAAGCTTCTAGCTGCAACCCATGTATTACGAGTGGAAGAAGGGTAACTGACCTATACATAATTTTCGCATTACTTTCCTGTCCTGTACTGTCTTGTGCTTTGATTTTACAGTTTTCCCGATCCAACATGGTAGTTTCTGGGCCAATCACGCCTGGCCAGGTGCTATTTCCTTATAATTTCTTCATTTTGATTTATTTTATTATTTTAATTATTTTTCTGATGTTAATTGAATGTGTTTCAATTTGATAGCTTTTGCTTCGTTAGATTATTACTATTATTTTCATTTAATGTATTTTATTAGTTGTAGATCTTTTATAAACAGTGCTTGTAGCTATTGTTTTGATTTTTATTGATAGTAATTGATGATTAAGTTACTAAAATACGTAATTGCTTCACCAAAACTCGGTAAGTCCGTGAGTGAAGCAACTTGAGAACATTAGAACAAAAAATGAGAGAGTTGAGCTAACATTTAGTTTAATGGAAGTTCTTAGGAACAAAGTTCAGTGCTTGAGCTTTGAGTAATGAGCTTTGACTAGAGCTGCTAAGGATGAAGGTTGTATTGTGAAGCAATTTTATTGTTGGGATTTCAAATTTGAGCTTAGAAAATTTGGAAAATCTTTGGAGAGGATGGTTGTTTACTTGATTTAGATTACAATTACTTGAATATATGAACTTTGTGATATCAATTCAATGTTGATTTTATTTCATTTTGCTTTATTTCTTTTTTTTCTGGCGTGTATAAATGTTAATTGACATATGTAATGAAGCCTTTTGTTGCATGTCTCAGGTGCTCGGAATCATCCATGTATTTGTTGCATGGATATACTCAGAGTTCCTAGAATATAAGAAATTTTCATCTCATTCTAAAGTGTAAATTTATTCCCTTTCATAATGAAAGTTATGCACTTAATGGATTTGGCTAATTTCTAGATTAGGATTAGGTAGATGCTCTATCTCTTTTTTTTCTTATAATTAGTTTTGTATCAATTGACTTCTTAAAAACTATTGAGGCTCTTGCTATGTGCTGGTCATAGTTTCACAAATTTTTTTTTAATTTTTGGCTATTTTAATGGAAATGAAAAACAAGAGAAGATATATTTCGGGGGGTAGATTGTAGAGGTGTCAACTGTGTTTTATATATCACATCTTATAGAACAGCATTTATCTCAAGAGAATGAGATCCTAAGTGTATTAACTAACTTGTAGACCAATATGAATCTAGAAATTATAAGATAGTTCTTGAAATGGAAACATATATTAGCCATTTTCCAATGTTTAATGAGTAATTTCTCCACTTACAGCCATTCAGATACCAATCTAGTTGAATTAGAAAATGAGACAATTAAAGGAAGTTGATCGTGCTGTTTTGCTGGAGGGAGGCCTCACAAGATCAACTTCAACAGGGCTTCACAGCTCATCCATCAATGCAAACTTGATTAGCTCACTTCCTTTGATATGAAGAATTCACATGGAATTTTGTTATGATTGTTGTCTTTAAGTCTTGCTTACCTTTTTTTCTACTTTGCCTTCTCGATTTTTGACTATGGAAGATACATTCTTGCTAGAAAATCGGGCAACCTTAAGAGCTATGTAAGTCATAGTATCTTTTGGATGGGTGCACTTTCTGGTTGCTTTTAAGTACTTATTTATGAACCTACTAAATCATGCAGGGCTGAGTGGAAAGGATGGATATAGGCAAATATTTTTTGACAAATCTCTTAATATATAAAGAAGTTGTGCCTTTAGTGTAATTGTTAAGGAACAAAAAGTAAATTTCTATAATGTAGTGCTTTTCTTTTTTGTAAATTTAGCTTGGCTTCTGATAATGTGCATTGCCAGTGGCATTCTTCTATTTTATGGACCTGATTTTTAATTTAGCAATAGCAACTACTGTATAATAGGATAGAGATGAGAAATGCTAACAAATTGAGTGCATCGGGGCTAGACAGTTAGGATTTGGTGATATGGTCTCTGCTGCTACATCAAGATATGCTAATAAAAAAAGTTAAAAAAAAGGATCTTCAGGTTATGGTGTACTTAGCTGTGATATTATTTATTTCTTTGAAGCTAATTTTATGGTGTGGTGTTGTGTTATGCATAGGTTACAGGTATGGAGGAGAGAGGAAGCCTATGGGGGTGATAAGAGGATGTGTAAAGAGAGTGAAAAAAAGGAGCTTCAGGCTATGTGATTGGCTTACCTTCATCCATCAAGTTGCTTGAAGAAGATGATTACCATAAAACAATCCATCTCAAGTTTAATTATGTTATATTTGTTTTCATTTTCTTTAAATAATTTTGGATTGTACGATATATTACAAATACTTGTATTTTTAACATTTGTGATAATATTTATCATAATATAAATGTGTACTTCTATTATAAATTATGTTTCTTGAATAATTTATATAGTAATTTGTGTGATTACAAATGAATAGGTATTATCAATTAACAAAAAAGACATTGAATTATAAATAGAATATTTTTTGCAACAAATAAATGGTAATGAGCAGTGGTTAGATATTATAGAACTTTTAGCAACACACAATGTGTGTTGCTAAAACTTTTACTATTTGACATATAGCAACATGCATTGCATGTTGCTAAAGCTATTTTACTGTTTCCATTTTCGCAACGTGCAATGCGTGTTTTTGAAACTCTATTGCTATTAGACATTGAGACATACAACAACATGCATTGCATGTTGCTAAAACTATTTTATTGTTTGAATTTTTGAAACACGCAATGCCCATTGCCAAAAGCAATTTGGCAACATGTAGAATTCCATTTTGCAACATGCACGTGCGTGTTGCAAAAAGTAAGGGACTTTCTGCAGCAGTAAGAACAGCAACGCGCGCTTGCGCTTTGTGAAAGCCTTTTAGCAACGTAAAATGCGCGTTGTCATAGCCTGTTTTTCTTGTGGTGAATGTGGGTGGGTGGGGAGTTTGGTGCTGGGGTTGAGAATTTTAATTTGTGGAGATTTTACTTACCAGGGGACAATTATTAAAACAAATTTGTTTTCGTTAATCAATCATGTGATAATTAATTCTAAATTTTAATTTTTCATACGTCTATCAAAATCATGAAAATGTTAATAGGTCATTTAGTTTTGACAATGACTGTTAAAATTAGGGGATGTTTTAATTATTAGTTTACAGAACCTTTTCACTTTGACAATTTAAGTACTGATTAATTTTTCTGGGTATGATAAAATTGATGAACTAACCACTGACATTAACATAGTATATATGAAACAACTCAAATATATCAATTATTGTATCATGTTATAAACATACTAAATTTTATGTTTATTTAATTTGACAAGCATGCAATACGATTGTTGACTTAACAACTACTATGTTAATAGTATCAAGCATATATGAAACAGTTATTCAATACAATCAAACATTTTACTAGTTGGAGTGGCTAAGTCACATAAATTGTATTGATTCACAATTATTCAATACAATCAAACACTTTACTACATTGTCTATAGTCTTTTTTCTAACAGTGGTATCAGAGTCTGGTTCGGTTATTGTGGGATGATAAATTATTTGTCACCATAGCTGAATCAAGTATCTCATCAATGCCATTATCAGTACCAGTGTTCAATGGCGAAAACTTTGATTACTGGTGTATTAAGATGAGGACATTCTTTCAGTCTCAAGGGCTTATGGAGTATGATCCAAAACAGATTTGAAACTCCAGAAGATATTTCTAGTCTGTCTGAAGCAGAGTAGAAGAAGTTGGAAAATCTATTAGAAAAAGACTCAAAGGCACATTTTATTATTCAACAAGCATTATCAGCAGATATAATTCCAAGAATTGTTGAAGCTACAAGTGCCAAGCAAGCGTGGGAAATCTTAAAGAAGGAGTTCCACGGGGATGAACAAGTACGGCTTTCTATACTACAAACTCTAAGAATAGATTTTGAGAATACTAAAATGAAAGAATCTGAGACTGTTAGAGATTATTACTCTAGACTTAAGGAGATAGTAAACCAATTGAGAATTTATGGAGATAATATTACTAATAAAAGAATTGTAGTTACTGTCACTAATAGATATGATTCAATAGTAACTTCTATTGAGCAAGCAAAAGACATAACTAAAGTTTCAGTGATAGAATTGATAGGCTCATTAGAAGCATATGAAAAAAGAAAGATGCATAAAAATGAATCATTAGAAAATGTGTTTCAATCAAAATTTAATTTTCACTCTCCAAAGCCCAAATATGAGTCAAAAAAATCAGATGAAATTTCTAGAGGAGGAGAAGGCTCTAGAAATAAAGAAAATAGAAAATATCCTCCTTGTGGTATATGTAAGAAAACAAGCCATTTGGAGAAAAATTGTTGGCATCGTGGCAAACCACAATGCTACAATTGTATGAAATTTTGGCATTTAGAAAAGGATTATTGATTAATAGCAAGTCGTCAAGCCAACTATTCAGAAAATAAAGATACTAGTGCCATATTGTTTTACGCCTGTCAAGCCACATAAGAAGAAAAGAGCAACAAGTGGTATATAGACAGTGGATGTAGTAATCATATGATTGGTGATGAAAGTATTTTCTATGATATTGATACTACAAATAAATCACAAGTTAGACTGGGTGATGGTGCTCTAGTAGAAGCCAAAGGCAAAGGGACAATTGTTGTAGAGACAAAGAAGGGACTGAGGTTCATCTAGAATGTTTTATTAGTCCCTAGCTTGAGACAAAGCTTGCTCGGCGTGGGCCAAATGATCCAGAATGGTTATTCTCTACACTTTGAAGGTGATACATGCACAATTTATGATAAAAAGAATAAAAGTTTAGTGATTGCTAAAGTAAAGATGAAGCAATGTAATTTTCCTCTCCAATGGAGATATGCTAGAGAAGCAGCAATGAAAGCACAACGTTATGACTGATGGTTGTGGCATCAAAGATTTGGTCATTTCAACTTTCAAGGATTGTGAATTCTTCATCAGAAAAAAATGATGAAGGACCTACCTGATATCATAGAGATAGATGGCGTATGTGAAGGTTGTTTACTTGGGAAGTAAAATGCCAATCATTTCCATTTGGAAAAGCACAGAGAGCAAAGAAATTATTAGAATTAGTGCATATTGATGTGTGCAGTCGAATGAGAATAGCTTGGCTTAATCAGAATAGGTAGTTCATTTTATTCGCTGATGATTATTCAAGAATGACTTAGGTCTACTTTCTTCGAGAAAGATCACAAGTCTTTGAGATCTTTAATAAGTTTAAGGCCTATGTTGAAAATCAAAGTGGTCACAAAATAAAAGCTCTAAGAAGTGATCGTGGTAAAGAGTACACCTCCAACCAGTTCGACAAGTTTTGTGAGGACAAAGGAGTGGAACATCAATTAACAGTTGGGTACACTCCTCAGCAAAATGGTGTATCAGAAAGAAAGAATAGAATAGTGATGGAGATGGCTAGATCAATGCTAAAAGATAAAGGCCTACCAAACATATTTTGGGCAGAAGCAGTCTACACTATTGTCTATCTCCTTAACAGATGTCCAACAAAAGCCGTTCAACATAAGACTCCAGTTGAAGTATGGAACGAACGAAAACCATTAACAAACATCTCAAAGTTTTTGGTTGTATATGCTATGTTCACATTCCAAAGGAGAAATGAAGCAAGCTAGATGAAAAAATAGAAAAAGAAATATTCTTAGGCTACAGTACTCAATCCAAGGGCTATAGAATCTATAGCCTCAAGACCAAGAAAATAATTATCAGTCGAGATGTGGAATTTGATGAAAATGCTTCATGGAATTGGGATGAAGAAAAAGTTGAAAAAAGAAATATCATAGTTCCATTTAAATCACCACCTCCACATCAACAAGCAGTAATTGAAGAATCAGATTCTGATACAAAAACTCTAACTGATTCTCCAATTTCAGAACATGAAGACTCCCTTCAACAAGAAGACTCTTCTCCAGAGACACCGCAAAGGAAGGTGAGATCTCTTCTTGATATTTATGAATCTTGTAACTTCACTACAATAGAACCAAAAAGTTATGAAGCAGCTTCAAAGCAAAAAGTGTAGGTGAAGGCTATGCAAGAAGAAATAAATATGATTGAGAAAAATAATACTTGGGAGTTAGTGGACTATCCTAAAGATAAAGAAATCATTGGAGTAAAATGGTTTACAAGAAAAAGCTCAACTCTGATGGCTTAATTCAAAAACACATAGCAAGACTAGTTGCAAAAGGCTACTCACAACAATATGGAGTCGATTAAAACATTTGCTCCAGTTGCACGTCTGGATACAATTAGAGCCCTTTTTGCACTAGTTGCTTAAAGGAAATGGAAGATTTATCAACTAGATGTGAAGTCAACATTCTTGAACAGATTCCTTGAAGAAGAAATCTATGTAGAACAACCTCAAGGATTTGTGATCCAAGGAAAAGAAAATAAAGTTCTAAGAAGCATTATATGGGTTAAAACAAGCTCTAAGAGCCTAGTATAACAGAATTGATGAGTACTTCACAAAACAAGGATTCAGGAGGAGCAAATGTGAACCAACTCTCTACACTAAGACAGAAGATCACAACATTCTTATTGTTTCCTTATATGTGGAAGATCGTATCTACACTTGCAACAATGAGAAGTTGCTCAAAGAATTTAAGAAATATATGATGAAGACTTTCAAGATGACAGACTTGAAATTGATGCGCTACTTTCTCAGCATTGAAATAAGCCAAAGAAAGTCTGGAATCTTCAAATCTCAGAAAAAATATACTGAAAGTCTATTGAAGAGATTTAACATGAATGAATGCAAGTCAGTGGCAACTTCTCTAATTACTAATGAAAAATTGAGAAAGGATGACGATTCAAGAAAGGTAGATGCTTCATGTTTCAGAAGCCTTATTGGAAGCCTACTCTACTTAACGGTAACAAGACTAGATATTATCTATGCTACAAGTCTTCTCTCAAGATTCATGCAGAATCCAACACAAGTCCACTATGAAGTTGCTAAAAGAATTCTCAGATACTTACAAGGAACAAAAGACTACGGTATCTGGTTTAACTCCACTGCTGAAAGAAAATTGATTGGCTACACTGACAGTGACTGGACTGGATCATTGGATGACATGAAGAGTACGTCTGGATATGCATTCACTTGGGTTCAGGAATATTCTCACGCATGTCCAAGAAACAAGACAATGTTGCATAGTTATCAACAAAAGCAGAATACGCAGTAGCAGCAAATATAGCAAGTCAAGCAATTTGGCTAAGACATATAATTGAAGATATGGGAGAAGCACAACATCAAGCCACAGAGATGAAGTGTGATAGAAAGTTAGCAATAGCAATGGCTAAACATCCTGTCTTCCACAGCCGTACTAAACATATTGCAACAAAATATCACTTTCTTAGAGAAGCAAAAGCAAAAAAAGGAGATAGAGCTCTAATATTGTCTAACTGAAGAGCAACTAGCAGATATTTTTACAAACGCATTACCAGGAGAAAGATTCGAATTACTAAGAGGAGTAATTGGAGTTACTAGAATATGCATCAAGGAGGAGTGTTGAAATGTGATGCATATTATAGAAATAAAATTCGGCAAGCTTTGAATCGAGAAACATGCAACTGACATAAAGCTACGAGAACAATCCATGCAAGCCATGCAATATTTATCTTCTTGGAGCAAGTTGCACATGGGAGCCAATAAGAAGCAAACCAACAATGAAAAAATAATTTTAAATATGTAAACTGACTTATATAACCGACATTTGCATCTATAAATATAGCTCATGTCCTTCATTTTTTATAATTGACTAGAAAATTCGATAACTAAGTTAGAGATCCAAGGTGCTCACATATACTAGTTGGAGTGCCTAAGTTGCATAAATTGTATTGATTCACAATTATTCAATACAATCAAACATTTTACTACATTGTCTATAGTCTTTTTTCTAACAAGCTCAAACAATCAATTCTGAGATATGTTATATAAATATAGGGAATGTTACATAAAATTAATTTATGGGGTTTGAATTGGCGAGCATAATTTGCTATAGAATAGATTGTTATTGCTAGAATTGAATCTTTAATTGATTGTTGACAACAATTTGTTAGCAATGGGCTTTCAGCACTGGCGGAACTAGTTGGCAACATGGCCACGTTTTTGGAAAATTTTTATCTTAGTGCACAAAGTTCATATTTTATATTTCATATTCTTATATTGAGACAAAATTCTTTTGCTATAATCCATCTAAAATTGAGAAAACAAAAGATTTATGTAGAAAACATTCACATTGAATCTTATATATATATATATATATATATATATATATATATATATCATATTTAAAAAAATTATATATATAATATTTATTCTCTTTTTATGATTTTTAATAAAATTTAATCACCTAAATCTTAATTTATCAAATAATAACTTTACATTATTCTTTCCATCTTTTCCTCTAAAATTTTTAATTTAATAAATAAACAGAAATAAATATATATACTTTTTTTAACTTACATACTTAATATATATGTAGACTATTTTTTAACAATTAAGTTTAGTTATATATTAAATATTAACAAAAAATTTAGGCCATCCGAAGAAAATTTTCTGGTTATGCCACTGGTTTTAAGCCTTATTGGGACATTCATAGCATGGTTCGAGGACTAATTTTATTAGACTTAATTAGGAAGGGACTTGAATAAGGCATCTTCTTTAATTATACTCATTTTGCTTATGTGTTATGGATTATAAAGGTTATTCTAGTAATACATGTAGAGTTTCAAAAAAAATGTGTAAGTATATGTGTGTGTGTGTGTGTGTATTAAAAATTTAGAAATTATGCCTAAGGATTAAATGGGTTTGAAAAATAAGTGGACTTAGGCCCATGAATTAAGGCCTTGTATATATAAGAGAGACATTAGGATTCCAAGGGGGAGGAGGATTTTTCTTTCATTTGGCTACAGAAGAGGAGAGTTTTAAGACTATAGGGAGAGAGAGAGAAGAAGGAGAGGAAGAAAAAGAGAGAAAAAGAAGGGAAAAATCAAAGAGGTGTATTGGCTTGGAAATTAATTGATATTGGTTTTGCAATGCATGAGATTGATTGTTAAATTAATTGTTTGTTGCTTGGATGATGAATTATTTATCAGTCGTGCCATTTTGGAATCTGAATAGAGAAAAGAGGGAGAGGATAGGCTTATTATATTGAAAAAAAAGATATGGGAACCCCCCATACACCATACATAAGTAGTTGAAGTAATTGAGTGTGAGAGCCAAATGAATCGAAAAATTCATGGTTGGTTCGGGAAGGGATTATGGAAGTTTTGAGATGAATGGAAAGATAATCTACTTTACTATTTGAAATTCAGAAGAACTGCAGGAGAGGGCCATTGAAAGGCTGGAAAAAGCCCGGGCTCGCTTACGAAAAGTTGAAATGGAGGCAGATCAGTTTTTAGTGAATGGATACTCTGAGATAGAACGAGAAAAATTGAATTTGATTAATTTACCTTATAAGACTTTGGAACAATTAGAAAATTACAAAATGAAACCATTCATTTGTGAAATTATGTGCTTATGAAATGAAGGAGAGGTTGTTTTTCATGGGAATTGTAGTTCAGTTGATAGTTCTATGTTATTTGAGTTGCTGTATTTTGGATTGTGATTTGTATAATTTTTCTTTTGTCTAGAAAAATAGACATATGAAGCTTTAAACAGCCACCTATTCATTGAATTTGGTGTTAAAATGAAAATTTGGTGAAATTTTGAAATTGGAGGTCGAAGTCTGGAAATGATATTGTTCATCCGACATATCTGAACACTTTCACAATTTTGTATCTTTGAGACTAACATTCAATCTGACACAACTCGACACTTACGTGTCGAGTGTCAGGTGGATGGTGTCGAGTGTTGGATTATGTCTTCATATAAGCGTCGAGGGTCGAGTGGATGATGTCGGCTGATGTCTTCATGTCTTCATGCATCCGACACTCGATGTCTTCAAAAGTAGGCTAATATCGAGACTGATATTGAGTGTCAAGTGGCTAGTGTTAAGGGTCGTATATGCGACTTGACATGTAAGCGTCGAGGGTCGAGTGGATGGTGTCGAGTGTTGGAAAGTAGGCAGATGTAGGGTGTTAAGTGAAACAACTATGTAAGTGTCGAGTGTCGAGTTACAAAAGTGTCAAGTGTCGAGCCAAATTATAGAACTGACCTGACTCGTGTGCACTGCTCTTGGAAAATCCAGATTTTACATAAAAACTGTATTGCCTTAAGACTTATTTTAGAAATTATATTGAAAGGTTTGTAAGTGTATGCATTGGACCTTGTATGGGTCGTCTTGAGTACGGATCCAGGGAGAATACAGATATGAGATTCTTAGTGTTGGACCTTGGATGGGCTGGTTTGGATACAGATCCAAGGGGAACACGAATATAAACATGATGTGTTGGACCTTGGATGGGCCGTTGTGGATACGGATCCAAGGGGCACACGAATATAAACTTGATTTGTTCGATCTTGGATGGGCCATTTTGGATATGGATCCAAGGGGAACACAAATATAAACTTGAAATGTTTGGATGGCCTGTTTGGATACGGGTCTAAAGGAAATATTAGATGAAAAATTTTGATTGTCAAATGAATAAGTGATACATTGATGTGTGAATGAGAATGATTGCTTGACTTATTATAATTGGTTATGTAACTATGAAATTGAGTAACTGTTTGAATGCTTGTTATTTAGTATAATATTAGAACCTTTCCTATTGGGCTATATGCTCACTCCCTCTCTCCACAGGTATACAAAAAGATATTCGTACTAGTGGTGTTCCAGAGCTTTCCTACGAAGTCTGGTGTTACATGCATGTGATGGTTTTAGGAAATGTTCTGACCAGCCTAAATCATGATAGGAAATTTTGTTATGTGATTATCAACCTATGTACTAAGTTTAGTCGTCAGTGTATGTAAAGTTATCTTGAAAAAATAGTTAGATGTTGTAATAGATTCATGTGCTATGTATAAATATATGTAGGAAATGGAAAATATTTTTATTTTTAAGAGATATTGATGATGTCTCTTTATTATTTTTCTTAATCAATCACCCTTAAAGTTTCTAAATAAGAGATGGTAGGGCATGATAGATTGGTATCACAGCCTAAGCTAAGCTTTACTATGGACATGGGGAAAAGGATGTAGATGGTTTTAGAGGGATAGAGTTATGTATTATATGCTTGCATGTGCCTTGAATATTTGTTTGTTATGTTTCTATTCTATATGTTATAGAATTCTGCCACTTATGTTTTTGCCATTGATAAAATTAGATAATGAGTTCTCGTACACAAGGTGCTTCAAGTTCCAATCCACCTGAGAGTGGTGAAAGGGTCGGAGTTTTACAGGGCCATGAGAGATGTGGCCAATACATTGGTAGAGACAATGGCAAATAAAGTTAGAGATACTCTTCGTGCTAACCCACCACCACTACCTTAATCGGTATTAGTGACAGGTGTGACAATCGAATGAAGAATGCACTTAGAGAGGTCCAACGTCACAATCCACCTATTTTTCATGGGAAGCCCAGTCCGAATGTTGCAAAAGACTGGCTTATACGAGTTGAGCACCTCTTTAATCTTTTGCAAGTTGAAGAAGATTTACGGGTTAGGGTGGTTGATGAATACTTAAATATGTATGTTTAATAAGAGCTTATTTCATCATATTGCATTAATAGTGTTATTAAATTTCTCAACTTGAGCATATTTGTAGCCTTTGCATCTTTGGAATTAATTTTTTCTTAATTTTGGTTTTGCTACAGGTTCGGTAAAATGGGCATAACTTTCTATTTATAGTCCATAATGGTGCAAATCTTAATGTTTTGGAAAGCTGATTCAATTATCTACAATATTGTATTCAAAGCATCATCAAATTCAGGCTCTTAGTGGACCGAAAATGGGCCTGAAGTGAACCCATCTGTAGATTCGACCCAGCTTGACCATGCCTCAGTATCTGGATCATATCTCTCAGAATATGTATCCAAATTGCATGAATCTAGATCATCTAGAAAGCTGAGAGAAATATCAACAATTTTCATGAACAATTAAAATTCTCAATATTTCAATGTCAAAATTGGCGGTCAAAGTCGGTTCACCTAATTACCCCAATTGTCAAAGTTGGTGCATCCAATATTTGACAATTAGTCATTTATAATTTGACAAGTTTGCCCCTGAATGTATCTATAAGTAGAGGTGCCTTGTGACTCATTAGGGCATCTTGGCCTGGCTGGGATCTTGTATTTTGTTTTTCTCTCTTGTGTGTTTATGCTATTAATGAATTCTCTTTTTCTTGCAATTTGTTTTCTTTCTCTTATAATGTCTTTCTAATTTCTCCCTTGCTAAGGTGAAAGGGTGAAACCCTTGATATGAGAATAAAGATTCTCTAACCCTTTAATATGTGTTTAATAATCATAATCTTTTGTTGTTTATATGATTTATATTTAATTCTCTAATCAATCTTGACACCACTCGTAAAGTGGAGGTCTTGATCCATTGTCGACAATCCTTGGCACATCAAATGCTTGGATCCTTTCTAGATGTTGTATGGTTCTTTCTTACCGACATAAATCTAGTTAGGAACCTTGATTTGTTGTAGACATATGGTGATTGACACAATGAATGCTTGAACCCATTTACAAGTAGTGATATAAATATTGGTAACGAAGCAAATATAATTCATATAACTAAAATGGGTTGTTTATCCCTATTCAAAATATCAAGGGTGGATCCCCTAACCTTAGCTCTTATTATTATTGTGTTAATTTCTCTTCTGTTTTAATTATTCTCATTTATTAACTTGTTCTTTACTTATACTTGTTGATATTATCTTATCACCTCTTTGAATCGTTCATATCACATTTGCTTACCTTATAATTTGTAGCGCTAAAATTCCTTCCTTGTGGATCGACCCCGGTCTCACTGGGTTTATTACTTCAACACTCCTATACTTGAGAGACAATCCTTTTTTCAGATGTGTCAAGTTTTTGGTGCCGTTGCCGGGAAAGGTAAAAATTGGCATGCAAAATTGCGTGCAAAATTGTAAGTGTTCTCTTTTCTCATCTTAGATCTTAATTTCTTTTTTTGTATGTCCATCTTTTCTTCTCTTTTCTTCTCTCTTCCTTGCATGAAAATTTGGTCACGAACATCTAGTGGTAGACTAGTTAGAAAAACATCATCTTCCTTAGAAAACATGGCCGACAATCAAGTGGAAAGATTCACGGATGAAGGGGACAGCCGTTCCCAATAAAATGATCAATGTCAACAAAGAACCCTCACAGATTACATGAATCCGGTAAGGGCTAGTGCACCATCTTGTGTAGTTTCTCCTCTAGATTCAATCCATTTCAATTTCAAGCCAAGTTTTGTTCGACCTTTACCTACCTTTCACGGCCTTGATGTGGAGAACCCATATTCACACTTAAAACTCTTTGAAGAGGTATGTAACTCCTACACTGACCCAAATTGTAGCATAAACACCATTAGATTAAAGCTTTTTCCTTTTTCTTTAAAAGATAAAGCTAGAACATGGCTACAAAATTTGAGGTCGAATTCCATCAGTTCATGGGATGAGATGAAACAACAATTTTTAAAAAAAACTTTTTTCCTACCCATAGAACAAATTCTCTTAAAAGACAAATTTCTGATTTCTCTCAAAAACAAGGTAAAACCCTTTACCAATGTTGGGATAGGTATAAGAAACTACTTAATACCTGTCCTCACCATGGTTTTAAAACTTCGAGAATAGTTGCACACTTCTATGAAGGGTTAACACCTCAAGATGGGCAACTAGTAGAATTAATGTGTAATAGACCCTAAGGAAGCACTTGACTACATAGATTCCTTAGCAGAAAAGGCATAAAATTTGGACATTGCTGGCACCTCTGAGGTACCAAGCAAGGCCCCAACCTCGACATCCAATAGAGACATTTACAACCTTAGGAAAGACCATGACCTTCAAGCCAAATATGCATCCCTAGCTGGAAAAGTCGAGGCTATAGAAATGAAAAAGAATGGCCAATTGAATCCTATTCAAGAAAATGTCTGTAACATTTGTAATGATAATGACCATTCTACTGATGATTGCCCAACTTTGCCTGCCTTTAGGGAATGTCTCCATAAACAAGCTAATGCCTTGAACACTTTCAAAAGGCCAAATCACAATCCGTACTCACAAACTTACAATCCTGGTTGGAGAAATCATCCAAATTTTATTTGGAAAAATGACAATCATGCACAATTTTCACAAGTCCCTTTTCAAACACAACAAAATTTTCAAAATTCTCATGATCATGCATATGCTCCTCCTCCTAAGAATGACCTTGAAGAAACATTGCCTTCATTCATTACAAAGCAAGAGACTTTCAATAGTCAAACTGCTCAAACATTAGCAAATTTTTTAGAAACTCTTGCAAAATTTGCATCTACATTTAGCATCCAGGAAAAGGAAAATTTTCTTCTCAAACATTGCAAAACCCCAAAGATTAATCTAACGCAAATGCAGGGAGTTCAGGTGACCATCATTTTGACCAAGCCAAATCAGTCATGACCCTTCGCAATGGTAAGGTTATTGAAAAACACATTCCTAACCTTTATGAGAAAGAAGAAGAATCGATCTCTAACGGGCAGGAAGAGGTTGCCAACCCAACACCTAGCGAAGAAGAAACCAAATCCTCATCTATGCCTCCATTTCCTAAAGCATTAGCTACACAAAAGAAGCCAACTCACAATTCTGAAATCTTTGAAATTTTCAAACAAGTAAAGGCCAACATTCCCTTGCTTGCTGTGATCAAACAGGTACCTTCTTATGCAAAATTTTTGAAAGACTTGTGCACTGTGAAAAGAAAACTAAATGTGAAAAAGAAGGCCTTCCTAGCTAAGCAAGTAAGTGCTATTCTTCAAAATAATAATACAGTGAAATATAAGGATCCAGGTTGTCCTACAATTTCATGTGTTATTGGAGACCATAAAATTGAACAAGCTTTACTTGATCTTGGTGCTAGTCTGAATTTGCTTCCATATTCGGTTTTTCAGAAACTCAATCTAGGTGAGTTAAAGTCGACTTCTGTGACTCTTTTACTTACTGATAGATCAATTAAAGTACCAAGAGGAGTAGTAGAAGATGTATTAGTTCAAATCGATAAATTCATTTACCTAGTGGATTTTATCGTCTTGGACACATAACCAGTGGAAGTAAGCAATTCAATTCCTGTTATTTTAGGGAGTCCATTTCTAGCTACCTCTAATGCTTTGATTAATTGTAGGAATGGATTTATGAAGTTATCATTTGGGAACACGACATTGGAACTTAATATTTTTAAAATGTGCAAACAACCAAATGAAGAAGAAGATGAAATTGATGAGGCTAATATGATTGAATTTATTGTGGAAGATCACATCCAAAAAGGGAGTTCTTCTGACCCTTTGAAAACTTGTTTGGTGAATTCATTAGAATCAAGTATGGAACTAGAGTCTGATCTTTCTGATATATGTTCTTTATTGGATTGTGCACAGGTGATGAAAAAATACTCAAAACCAAGATTCGAAGAATTGGGGTAAATGAATGAAAGCAAGGAAGAGGAAGCTCCCAAGTTAGAATTGAAGCCCTTACCTGAAGGACTGAAATATGCATATCTTGGGGAGAGTCAAACATATCCGGTGGTAATTTCTTCATCCCTCACATGCGAGCAACAAGGTAAGTTGATATAAGTGCTTAAAAGGCATAAAAATGCAATCAGGTGGACTTTAAAAGATATAAAAGGCATTAACCCTTTAATTTGCTCACATAGAATACATTTAGAGGAAAATGCCAAAACATCTCAGGAGATTAAATCCACACATGAAAGAGGTCATTAGGGCTAAAGTTCTCAAACTACTTGATGTGGGAATTATCTATCCTATTTATGATAGTAAGTGGGTAAGCCCTAAGTAGCACCTAAAAAATTTGACATTACAGTTGTCAAAAATGAAAAGAGGGAATCATTGCCAACTCGTGTCTCATCTAGTTGGAGGATGTGAATTGATTATAGAAAATTAAATGCTGTCACTAGAAAAGACCCTTTTCCCTTACCTTTCCATGACCAAATTCTTGAAAGAGTAGCAGGACACCCCTACTGCTACTTTCTTGATGGATACTCAGGCTATTATCAAATTTTCATTGCACTCAAAGACCAAGAAAAGGCCACATTCACGTGCTCCTTTGGCACTTTTGCATTTAGGAGAATGCCTTTTGGACTTTGCAATGCCCCAACCACTTTTCAAAGATGCATGTTAAGCATTTTTAGTGACATGGTTGAGCATTATTTAGAAGTTTTCATGTATGATTTAATTGTCTTGGGAAACTCTTTTAATAATTATCTTAAATATTTAGAAAGAGTCCTAAAAAGGTATGTAGAAAAAGGTCTTATTTTGAATTGGAAAAAATGTCATTATATGGTCACTTCGGAAATTTTCTTAGGTCATGTGGTGTCTTCTAAAGGAATTGGAGTGGACAAAGCAAAAGTGGAATTAATTTCCCATTTGCCTCTACCAAAAACAGTCAAAGAGGTTCGTTCATTTTTAGGGCATGCTTAATTTTGTAGGAGTTTCCTAAGAAATTTCAGAGCTATATCTAAACCTCTTTGTAACCTTTTAATAAAAGACACTTCCTTTGAATGGACTCAAGAATGTCAAAATGCCTTTAATACATTAATTGAACTTTTAACAACTGCTTCAATTATGCAATCTCCTGATTGGTCTTCGCCTTTTGAATTGATGTATAATACAAGCGACTATGCCGTTGGTGTTGTCTTAGGACAAAGAAAAGAAGGTAAGCCTTAGGTGACATACTATGTAAGTAGGACTTTAAATGATGCACAAATAAATTACGCAACAACTGAAAAAGAACTACTTGCTGTAGTATTTGCATTGGACAAATTTCGATCCTATTTGATGGGTTCTCCAACAATTGTTTACACTGACCATGCAGCTGTGAGATATTTAATGTCTCTAAATAGGATGCAAAACCTAGATTGATACGATCGATCTTATTGCTCCAAGAATTCAACATCATAATAAATGATAAGAAAGGAGCCGAAAATGTCGTTGCAGATCATCTTTCAAGACTAACGATAGAGACATTAATTGAAACTTCACCTATCAACGATTCTTTTGCTAATGAATTTTTATTTTCCGTTGCTACTGTACCTTGATTTGCTAACATTGTAAATTTTCTTTTGACAGGAGAAATGCCACCTCATTGGAATGCTCAAGACAAAAGGAAATTTTTAACTGAGATGAAAATTTTTTATTGGGATGACCCATATCTGTTCAAATATTATCCTGACCAAATAATAAGAAGATGCATACCCAACAATGAGGTAAGTAGTGTCATTAACTTTTGTCATTCTGAAGCATGTGGAGGACATTTTTCATCTAGAAAAACAGTTGCTAAGATCTTACAATGTGGATTTTATTGGCCCACCTTATTTAAAGATGCACATACATTTTGCAAAACTTGTGAAAATTGTCAAAAACTGGGATCCATTTCAAAACGGAACATGATGCCTTTGAATCCCATTCTTGTTGTTGAAATCTTTGACTGTTGGGGTATTGATTTTATGGGACCTTTTCCACCATCATTTGGTTTTGTGTACATTATTGTTGCAGTAGACTATGTTTCAAAATGGATCGAGGCAATTCCATGCCAAAACAATGATCACAAAACAGTTATCAAATTCTTGAAAGAGAATATCTTGTGTAGATTTAGAATTCCTCGAGCCATTATCAGTGATGAGGGTACACATTTTTGTAACAAACCATTTGAAACTTTAATGAAGAAATATGGAATAACCCATAAAATTCTACACCTTATCACCCACAAACAAGTGGACAAGTTGAATTAGCTAATAGGGAGATAAAACAGATCTTAGAAAAAACGGTTAACCCAAATCATAAAGATTGGTCTTTAAGACTTAATGATGCACTTTGGGCTTACCGAACTGCTTTTAAAACATCATTAGGATGTCTCCTTATAGACTAGTTTATGGAAAACCTTGTCACTTGCCTATGGAAATTGAACATAAACCACATGAATCTTTCTTTCAGCCAGTAGCCTACCAAGATAGTTTGCTACTTCTACAAACTCCTCACTTTTACCCGGTCGAGATCCGCAGAATACACATATCCTTTGGATTCGACGTTGTGAAGTTCCCTCGATGTCTATGCAACTCTCTAACTATGTGTGAAGAAGAGAACAAGACATGTGGTATTTATGGAGTGCAAAAAGGTATGCTAATGATGATATCTATCTAGGTAGCTCGGTTGTTTATTGAAAAGTTGACAATAATGCATAAAAATTCAAAGGATGGTGAAATAAGATGCCATAAGTCAAACAAAAGATACAAATTCAAAAATGACAGCTATGAGGTATTAAAATTCAAAAATAATGGCATGCATGCATATGTACAAGTAGTTGTGACTGTGACTCACATCTTCCTCTGGTTTTACGTCCAGAAACGGCTTAAACACCTTCTATGAGTTGAGGATATGCTTCCCATCCAGTTTTCTTATAAACTGGCAAACAGGGTCGTTTCGAGACAGATTCCCAAGATTATAGCGTTCCTGCTCATCTCAGAATTGTGTCCACAAATTGAAAATTTCACGCTGCACAAGTCCACAAGAGTGCATCTCAAGAGTCACTCAGATATCATCCAAAGACTCCCTACTCAGTCCATTCTTGATGAACTGCAGCTTATCTTCTCGATTATTAGACAAATATCCTAAGGAGTGGCAACGCTGGTTACAAGTCCATCTTGCACATTTGGGACAAACTTGTAACCTTTTCGCTCTTTGCTTTTTGGCGTAAGAGCTTTTTCCCATACCTGGCATGTGAAAAACAAGATTATTTGAAAATTCATAAGAAAATCGAACCTTGGCTTCAATTAACCATCTTAATTCGACAGGCATACCCTTAAGCCTCAACATCCTTACTCTTTCTGCGCGAGTTTTATAAATTTTAAGCAAATCATTTGGAGGAAGAGAGGGAAAATGTTTGTGCAGATTTGAGAGAATGGTGTCCATGTCAAAATGCGAGAAAAGAAAGGAAAATGAATGCAAGGTGAGCAACAAATTTTAGGGAACTGAAAAACCGACTTTAATAGTCATGGAGTACCGTATCCGCCACTTAACCGGGAAAAATCAATCCTTAAAAAGGATCGACTAAGGCAATGGACTCTTCATTTTGGTCAAAATTTTCAAAGAATGGTTTTAACCGTTGTCCATTAACTTTAAACACATGACCATTCTTTGGGTTCTCAATTTCAACTGCTCCATGAGAGAAAACATTTTTAATAATGAAAGGCCCAGTCCAACGTGACCGAAGTTTACCAGGAAATAAATGCAACCTTGAATCATACAAAAGAACTTTTTGTGAAGGTTCAAAAGATTTTCTAACAATAAATTTGTCATGAAAAACCTTCATTTTTTCTTTGTAGATTTTAGAATTTTCATAAGCCTCATTCCTGATTTCTTCAAGTTCACTCACTTGGAGTTTTCGTAACTTGCAAGCATCATTCAAGTTTGTGTTAAATGTTTTAATGGCCCAATAAGTTTTATGTTCAATTTCCACAGGTAAGTGACAAGGTTTTCCATAAACTAGTCTATAAGGAGACATCCTAATGATGTTTTAAAAGCAGTTCGGTAAGCCCAAAGTGCATCATTAAGTCTTAAAGACCAATCTTTAGGAGTTGGGTTAACCGTTTTTTCTAAGATCTGTTTTATCTCCCTATTAGCTAATTCAACTTGTCCACTTGTTTGTGGGTGATAAGGTGTAGAATTTTTATGGGTTATTCCATATTTCTTCATTAAAGTTTCAAATGGTTTGTTACAAAAATGTGTACCCCCATCACTAATAATGGCTCGAGGAATTCCAAATCTACTCAAGATATTCTCTTTCAAGAATTTGACAACTGTTTTGTGATCATTGTTTTGACATGGAATTGCCTCAACCCATTTTGAAACATAGTCTATTGCAACAAGGATGTACACAAAACCAAATGATGGTGGAAAGGGTCCCATAAAATCAATACCCCAATAGTCAAAGATTTCAACAACAAGAATGGGATTCAAAGACATCATGTTTCTTTTTGAAATGGATCCTAATTTTTTACAATTTTCACACGTTTTGCAAAATGCATGTGCATCTTTAAATAAGGTGGGCCAATAAAATCCATATTGTAAGATCTTAGCAGTTGTTTTTCTAGATGAAAAATGTCCTCCACATGCTTAAGAATGACAAAAGTTAATGACACTACTTACCTCATTGTCGGGTATGCATCTTCTCATTATTTAGTCTGGACAATATTTGAATAGATATGGGTCATCCCAATAAAAATTTTTCACCTCGGTTAAAAATTTTCTTTTGTCTTGAGCATTTCAATGAGGTGGCATTTTTCCTGTCGCAAGAAAATTTACAATGTTAGCAAACCAAGGTACAGTAGCAACAGAAAATAAAAATTCATCAAGAAAAGAATCATTGATAGGTGAAGTTTCAATTAATGTCTCTGTCGTTAGTCTTGAAAGATGATCGGCAATGACATTTTCGGCTCCTTTCTTATACTTTATTGTGATGTTAAATTCTTGGAGCAATAAGATCCACCGTATCAGTCTAGGTTTTGCATCTGTTTAGTCATTAAATATCTCACAGCTGCATGGTTAGTGTAAACAATTGTTGGAGAGCCAATTAAATAAGATCAAAATTTGTCCAATGCAAATACTACTGCAAGTAGTTCTTTTTCAGTTGTTGTGTAATTCATTTGTTCATCATTTAAAGTCCTACTTGCATAGTATATCACATAAGGCTTACCTTCTTTTCTTTGTCCTAAGACAGCACCAACTGCATAGTCACTTGCATCACACATCAATTCAAAAGGTAAGGACCAATCAAGAGATTGCATAATTGGAGCAGTTGTTAAAAGTCCAATTAGGGTATCAAAGGCATTTTGACATTCTTGAGTCCATTCAAAGGAAGTATCTTTTATTAAGAGGTTACAAAGAGGTTTAGATATAGCACTGAAATTTCTTATGAACCTCCTATAAAATCCAGCATGCCCGAAGAATGAACGAACCTCTTTAACTGTTTTTGGTGGAGGCAAATGGGAAATTAATTCCACTTTTGCTTTATCCACTTCAATTCCTTAGAAGACAACATATGCACCTAAAACCAATTCCTGAAGTTGACCCATTATTAAGACTTTTTTTCCCAATTCAAAATAAGACCCTTTTTCTACACACCTTTTAGGATTTTTTTCTAATTTTCAAGACAATTATCAAAAGAGTTTACAAAGACAGTTAAATCATCCATGAAAACTTCTCAACAATGCTCAACCAGTCACTGAAAATTGCTTCTTAAACATGCAGATTTGAAAAGTGGCTGGGGCATACAAAGTCTAAAAGGCATTCTCCTAAACTGCAAAAGTGACAAAGGGGCAATCGTGAATGTGGTCTTTTCTTGGTCTTCAAGTGCAATGGAGATTTGATAGTAGCCTGAGTATCCATCAAGAAAGCAGTAGTAGGGGTTTCCTATTACTCTTTCAAGAATTTGGTCAAGGAAGGGTAAGGGAAAATGGTCTTTTCTAGTGACAGCATTTAATTTTGTATAATAAATGCACATCCTCCAACTAGATGAGACACGAGTTGGCAATAATTCACCCTTTTCATTTTTAACTACTGTAATGCCAGATTTCTTAGGTACTACTTGTGTAGGGCTTACCCACTTACTATCAGAAATAGGATAGATAATTCCCACATCAAGTAGTTTGAGAACTTCAGCCCTAATGACCTCTTTCATGTGTGGATTTAATCTCCTTTGAGGTTGTTGAGATGTTTTGACATTTTCCTCTAAATGTATTCTATGTGTGCAAATTAAAGGGTTAATGCCTTTTATATCTTTTAAAGTCCACCCAATTGCATTTTTATGCCTTTTAAGCACTTCTATCAACTTACCTTGTTGCTCGCATGTGAGGGATGAAGAAATTACCACCGGATATGTCTGATTCTCCCCAAGATATGCATATTTCAGTCCTTCAGGTAAGGGCTTCAATTCTAGCTTGGGAGCTTCATCTTCCTTGCTTTCATTCATTTGCCCCAATTCTTCAAATCTTGATTTTGAGCCTTTTTCCATCACCTGTGCACAATCCAATAAAGAGCATATATCAGAAAGATCAGACTCTAGTTCCATGCTTGATTCTAAGAATTCACTAGAGAAGTTTCCAAAGGGTCAGAAGAACTCCCTTTTTGGATGTGATCTTCCACAATAGATTCAATTACATTGGCTTCATCAACTTCATCTTCTTCTTCATTTGGTTGTTTGCACATATTAAAAACATTAAGTTCTAATGTTATGTTCCCAAATGATAGCTTCATGACTCCATTCCCGCAATTAATCAAAGCATTAGAAGTAGCTAGAAATGGACGCCCTAAAATAACAGGAATTGAATTGCTTACTTCCACTGGTTGTGTGTCCAAGACGATAAAATCCACTAGGTAAATGAATTTATCGACTTGAACTAACACATCTTCTACTATTCCTCTTGGTACTTTAATTGATCTACCAGCAAGCAAAAGAGTCACCGAAGTTGATTTTAACTCACCTAGATTGAGTTTTTGAAAAACCGAGTATGGAAGCAAATTCACACTAGCACCAAGATCAAGTAAAGCTTGTTCAATTTTATGGTCTCCAATAACACATGAAATTGTAGGACAACCTGGATCCTTATATTTCACTGTATTATTATTTTGAAGAATAACACTTACTTGCTCGGCTAGAAAGACCTTCTTTTTCACATTTAGTTTTCTTTTCACAGTGCACAAGTCTTTCAAAAACTTTGCATAAGAAGGTACCTGTTTGATCACATCAAGCAAGGGAATGTTAACCTTTACCTATTTGAAAATTTCAAAGATTTCAGAATTATGAGTTGGCTTCTTTGGTGTAGCTAATGCTTGAGGAAATGGAGGCACAGATGAGGATTTGGTTTCTTCTTCGCTAGGCGTTGGGTTGGCAACCTCTTCCTGTCCTTTAGAGATCGATTCTTCTTCTTTCTCAAAAGGATTAGGAATGTGTTTTTCAACAACCTTACCATTGCGAAGGGTCATGACTGACTTGGCTTGGTCAAAATAATGGTTATTTGAATTCCCTGCATTTGAGTTAGATTGATCTTTGGGGTTTTGCAATGTTTGAGAAGGAAATTTTCCTTTCTCTTGGATGCTACATGTAGATGCAAATTTTGCAAGAGTTTTTGACAAATTTGCTAGTGTTTGAGCAGTTTGACTATTGAAAGTCTCTTGCTTTGTAATGAATGAATGCAATGTTTCTTCAAAGTCATTCCTAGGAGGAGGAGCATATGCATGATCATGAGAATTTTGAAAATTTTGTCGTGTTTGAAAAGGGACTTGTGAAGATTGTGCATGATTATCATTTTTCCAGCTAAAATTTGGATGATTTCTCCAACCAGGATTGTAGGTTTGTGAATATGGATTGTGATTTGGCCTTTTGAAAGTGTTCAAGGCATTGGCTTCTTCATGGAGACATTCCCTAAAGGCAGGCAAAGTTGGGCAATTATCAGTAGAATGGTCATTGTCATCACAAATGTTATAGACATTTTCTTGAATAGAATTCAATTGACCACTCTTTTTCATTTCTAAAGCCTCGACTTTTCTAGCTAGGGATGCATATTTGGCTTGAAGGTCATGGTCTTCCCTAAGGTTGTAAATACCTCTATTGGATGTCGAGGTTTGGGCCTTGCTTGGTACCTCATAGGTGCCAGCAGTGTCCCAATTTTGTGCCTTTTCTGCTAAGGAATCTAGGAAGTCAAGTGCTTTCTCAGGGTCTTTTTCTTTAAATTCTCCTCTACACATTAATTCTACTAATTGCCTATCTTGAGGTGTTAACCCTTCATAGAAGTGTGCAATTATTCTCCAAGTTTCGAAACCATGGTGAGGACAGGTATTAAGTAGTTCCTTATATCTATCCCAACATTGGTAAAGGGTTTCCCCTTGTTTCTGAGAGAAATCAGAAATTTGTCTTTTAAGAGAATTTGTTCTATGGGTAGGAAAAATTTTTTTCAAAAATTGTTGTTTCATCTCATCCCATGAACTAATGGAATTCGACTTCAAATTTTGTAGCCATGTTCTAGCTTTATCTTTTAAAGAAAAAGAAAAAAGCTTTAATCTAATGGTGTTTATGCTACAATTTGGGTCAGTGTAGGAGCTACATACCTCTTCAAAGAGTTTCAAGTGGGAATATGGGTTCTCCATGTCAAGGCCATGAAAAGTGGGTAGAAGTCAAACAAAACTTGGTTTGAAATTGAAATGGATTGAATCTGGAGGAGAAACTACACAAGATGGTGCACTAGTCCTTACCGGATTCATGTAGTCTCTGAGGGTTCTTCGTTGGTTTTGATCATTTTGTTGCGAACGGTTGTCCCCTTCATCCGTGAATATTTCCTCATGATTGTTGGCCATGTTTTCTAAGGAAGATAATGTTTTTCTAACAAGTCTACCACTAGATGTTCGTGACCAAATTTTCATGCAAGAAAGAGAGAAGAAAAGAGAGCAAAAGATGAACACACAAAGAAAAATAAAAAAAATTTAGATCTAAGATGAGAAAAGAGAATACTTACAATTTTGCACGCCAATTTTTACCTTCCCCGGCAACGGCGCCAAAAACTTGACACATCCGAAAAAGGATTGTCTCCCAAGTATAGGAGTGTCGAAGTAATAAAACCCGGTGAGACCGGGTCGATCCACGAGGAAGGGAATTTTAGCGTTACAAATTATAAGATAAGCAAATATGATATGAATAATTCAAAGAATGACAAGATAATATCAATAAATATGTAAGATGGTAGGCGGTATTACCGACCATTCAAATATAAAACAAAAAGCAAGAGGAGGTAAAACCATCCATGGAAATAGGTGGTATAACCAACCATAGTAAATTAAAGAACAATTTCATAAGGTGGTAAAACTACCATAGTAAATAAAATAAAAAGTTCATAAACAATAGAATAATTAAAATACAAGAGGAATTAACACAATAACAATGAAGGCTAAGGTTAGGGGATCCGCCCTTGATATTTCAAATAAGGATAATTAACCAATTTTAGTTATATGAATTATATTTGTTTCATTACCAATATTTATACCACTTCTTGTAAATGGGTTCAAGCATCCAATGTGCCAATCACCATATGTCTACAACAAATCAAGGTTCCTAACTAGATTCGTGTCGGTAAGGAAGAACCATACATCATCTAGAAAGGATCCAAGCATTTGATGTGCCAAGGATTGTCGACAATGGATCAAGACCTCCACTTTACGAGTGGTGTCAAGATTGATTAAGAAATTAAATATAAATCATATTGAATAAACATTATAAGATTAAGATTATTAAGCACATATTAAGGGTTAGAGAATCCTTATTCTCATATCAAGGGTTTCACCCTTTCACCTTAGCAAAAGAGAAATTAGAAGAACATTATAATAGAAAGAAAATAAAATGTAAGAAAAAGGAAATTCATTAATAACATAAACACACAAAACACAATACAAGATCCTAGCCAAAGCCAAAATGTTCCAGCCAAGGCCAAGATGCCCTAATGGGTCACAAGGCACCTCTATTTATAGATACATCCAGGGGCAAACTTGTCAAATTACAAGGGCATAATTGTCAAATATTAGTTGTAAATATCTTTGACAATTGGGATCATTAGGCACCGACTTTGACCATCAATTTTGACATCGAAATGTTGTGAATTTTAATCACATGTCTTCATGAAAGTTGTAGATATTTCTCTCAGCTTTCTAGAACATATTGATTTGCACAATTTGGATACGTATTTTGAGAGATAAGGTCCAAATACTGAGGCCTGGTCAGACTGGACTGAGACTGTAAATGGGTTCATTTCAAGCCCAATTTTGGTCCACTAAGAGCCCGAATTTGATGATGCTTGTGAAATGCAATCTTGTAGAAAATTGAATCAGCTTTCCAAAACATTAAGAATTGCACCATTCTGATCTATAAATAGAGAGTTATGCCCATTTTACCGAACCTGTAACAAAACCAAAATTAAGAGGAATTAATTCCAAAGATGCAAATGCTACAAATATGCTTAAGTTGAGGAATTTAATGACACTATTAATGCAATATGATGAACTAAACTCTTATTAAACATGCATATTTAAGTGTTCATCATAGGCTGTGTAAACGCTAGATTTTGGAGGGTCGATGATGAAATGAAGATTAATGTAGAGTAATAAATATGATCGAAATGCCCTTGGATGCAAAAGGAAGAAAGGTGAGAAGAAACCGACCAAGAGTTTCAAAAAATGACAGATGACTTCAAAAAATCACAAAAATTAATCTGGAAGGAATTTGATGATGAGTCATATACCATTGCAAAGCTATAGATGTCTAGTTTTCGTAAAATTTTATGGATCACAAATTGGAGTTGAACTCAAAAAGTGACACACAATCGAATAGACAAAGGTCAAAGGAGGACTGCATTGAAAAAATGTGAAACAAGGGGGATTGGTGGGCCATAATCAGTCGACGGTTGTAGAACAGCTGGCCGATTGTCGTACCACCAGTTGGTAGTCCACCCATAGTCGGCTAGCTGGCCAACTATCGGCTGGCAGTCCTCCCACAGTCGGCTAGCTATTCTCTATGTAATTTTGGAAAATTAACCTTCGACCTTCGATTTTTGTTTCTTTGCTTTCTTTTTCAACTCAACCCTTCAACTATATAAACCCCCTTCCTCACTTTTCAGGACACATCCAAATCATCTCTTCTTCCTCTTGAAGACACACTTGAGAATTTAAGGAGTCTTTTCTAGTTCAATTTTTTTATAGGCATTTTATTGCTCTAAACCCAGAAAAGGTACATCTTGAGAGTAGTCCTCTCTTTTCCCTCTATTTTTTCTCTTCTTTATTTTTTTTGCTTAGAATTAAGCATGTTTAGGTTTATTTATGCTCAAAATAAGCATGTTTAGTATTTATTTCAATGCTTAGGAGCATATTTAGGGTTATCATGAATTGTTTTAACTCTCATTTGTTTTGTAAGGTGGAAATGTGTGCCAAGGTAAATCATCTTTCGTTCCTTTATTAGAAACATGTTTAGGAGTTTATTTTCTTTTCAAATGCTTAGAATCATGCCTAGGAGCACATGTTTAGAACCATGCTTGAGAGCACATAATTAGAATCATAGTAAGAATAACTTGTGATTAGAAGAATACTAGGAAATAGAATAGAAGAGCCAAGAATTGCTTTGATTGATTGAAATTGCCATGATTATCTTGATTGATTGATTGAGTTGGGCTAGAATAGCCACATTATGTTATGATTGATTGACTTAGGCTAGAATTGCTATATTTAGAATTGTAATCAAATGCTAGAATTGTAGTAGGCTAGAATGCCATGATATAATTATCAAATTTAGGTTGAAGTGCCATGATTTTAGATTATGACTTTGTTTGGATTTTAATTGATCAATTTATTATGAATGTATGATTATACCATGAATATACTATGATCACAATGATGCCATGAAGTGATGGTGGACTCACATTGATGATGAGAGACCATCACTAAGAGTGATAATTGCATGTGTGAATATGCATCTAGAGGTTTGATAAACATGAAATAGACTCATATATGGTGTGAGGAATTCCTTTATTTATCGAATCTTGCATTGATTGTTTATATTGAAGATGTGACTTACATGAATGTGCTATGACTTTTATAAATGACTTGAATATTTGAAGAGTTTAGAAGTAGAATTACTTCATTTTTGTTCAATAACAAATTGATGTAATCCCACCCCCTATCCCCCATGTTTGAAAGGAATTGTAACTCTATTCTCCTCCCTCATTCTTTGCATGAATATACAACAATTATTGATTGAATATATCTCATATGTCTTAAAGAAGATTAAATTAGAAATGTATGTATAAAGTGAACCACTTAAGTAGATTATATAACAATGTAAGTTATTTTTATTTGTTATACCCTAGTGGAAGCCGAATTTTGATCCGGGTGAGGTGAATGGATCGTACCTAACTTCTTGAACCTATCTTTAAAGGGAAGAGGGTAGTTTAGGTCCTAAAGTGAGGAATCAGAGTGTCCCATTCATTCCTAATTATGTGGCGACTCTATTTCTTCAGACATGCCCATGGTTCGTTTGTGTTCCCTTAAGTCTCGAAAGAGGCTTTGACACAATGTCGTGGTTGTAAACACTTTGATAGGATGAAAGCGCCGTTCACAGTGGCAACTCCACTGGGGATAAGAGTACTTGATTCCAATTGGGATACCAAATTCTAATACCTATGGTGATATTTTAGGTCCTTGCATCACTATACTTTGCACACAAGGAGCACAAAATACCCAAGCTAGCCATGTGGCATTGGCATGAGAAGTCTTTAGACGACTCATGTTGGTGTCACCATCTCTGAGCATGTACCATTGAATTGGTATAAAAAGAGATTGGCCCAAGGGGACATGTCTCGCTTGAAGGTGCCCAGAATGTCGGACCCTTGAGACTTAAGCCCATGTAGATAAATCCAGAAATTTTCAATAGGATGAATATTCAAAACCTATATCGAAATGCATGTCCATGGATGTAAATTTCACATGATTAGAATAATATCGGCTCAAACCTCATGGAACCATGAACAAATATGACATGTCAAGTCACCCATAAGAACAAAATGGGGGCATGTGCTATGAGTTAAGGTTATCATGACGTTTAGAAGCCATGTTATGATAGTCATGGAGAATCCAACATTAACTTGAATGATAGAATTACGAGAGAGAATCTCGCATTCTCGTATCGCATGATGATGAGTTGGGAATGAGGCAAAAAATCCTAGAAAAAGAGACTCGACCTCACGTGTGTGAGAGAAACAAAGTCAGATGGCTGAATGTATGTCTATGCCCTTGTCGGAGTAGGCATCATTTCATGCATACATGCTTGGTATTGACACCTTTGTTTTGTATCCATCATGGCTTGGGTTAGACAAGGTGCTTGTTTGAGAAGACATGATGAACTAGTCATGGTCGCACCCAACAACAACAATCAAGAGGTGGTCCAATTGAGAGCCGATGTGACCGTGCTCCAACAACTCATCGAAGCTCTACAAAATGGGCCTAATCGTAAGAACCAGCCTTCACCCGATGGTCATGGTGTGATGAGGCTGAGACTAGCCAAGGTAGAGATAAGAGGAAAGGTCCAACCACCAAGATGAGCCTGAATCAGTTAGGCAATTGCCCAGAGACATGGAGAAAGTCCAGTCTCTCTTGAAGAAGAAAGGGTTAAAAGGGATCAAAGACATAGATGATATCTTGCTCATTGGGAAAAATGATTTGCCTCCGAAGTTTCGCTTGCCAAACTTGCCCAAATTCAAGGGAGAGTGTAATCCAAAGACACATATGAGATACTATGTTGCTATCCTTTGTCAAGGGAGTATATATTGAAGTACTTCATGCTATCCTTAGAAGACGGTATGCTAGTCTGATACCACGATCTTCCCAAAAGAGTTCAAAAAAATTGGGAGGAGCTATCCAAGCAATTCGTGGAATAATATTGCCATAATACCCAACTGAGGTAACCTTGAGGGATTTGGAGATGACACGCCAAAAGCCCAATGAAACCTTTTTAGAATACTTGGTTTGTTGGAGGGCCAAAGTTGCTAAGATGACCACGAGGCCCGAGGAGAAGGACCAGGTCTGTATGGTGATCAATAGAGCCCACGCCTTTATTGGTGATAGACTTGCAGGCTTTGTAATCAAAATATTTGAAGACTTGTATGATTCAAGCATCCACATAGAAGATTTGTAAGCTAGGCAGAAGAGAAGCAACAATAATTGGCCTAGAAAAAATTAGGGGCAGTATCATCAAGCTAATGGATCCAACACGAAGCATGTTGAGGTGAAAACAGTCACCTAAGAAAGGAAATTCAGTCGTTTGGGAAGATCATTGCCAAAGATCTTCATAAGATTGAGAGCATAAGGGATCTTGCAACCATTACGACCAAGAGAGCTTCCAAATCCATTGCCAAGGAATTGGAGGCATCACGAGAATTGTGAGTTTCACCAAGTGACGGTCACAAGATTGAAGACTGCACTTTGTAGACACTGAATCTTTGAGGATGGATGATGAAAAAAAGATGAATATCAAGGAAAACAATGATTAAAATGCCCTTGAGAGTCAAGAAGAGAAGGGTGAGAAGGAGTTGGTGAAGAGCCTTGAAAACTGACATATGACTTTCAAAAATCACAGAAACTAATCTAGGAAGCATCTGGTGATGAATCATAGACCGTTACCAAGCTCCGGATGTCTAATTTTCATAGAAATTTACTGATCGCAAATAAGAGCTAAATCTAAGAAATTATGTACAATTGAAGGAGCAAAGGTTTGAAGGGACTGTATCGAAGGATGACAAAAAAGAAAGTGGTCGAAGAGATATCGATCGGCCGGACATCAAACAGTCTCTCGGTTGTCTAGGACAACCACCCGATCATCTAATCACCTAACTGTTGGTTGATGGTTGACCGGCTATTAGATAGCTGCCCAATAGTTTGGAGATGGCCACCCGACCATTTATGGCTTATTTTCAAAAATTTCCATTATAAACCTTCCTTTTCTGTATTGTTTCTTTGTTTTAAATCTTTACCCCTCTCCTATAAAAACACCCCCCTCCCCCTTCTCACTTTGAAAGACATATTGATTGTCAAATACAATCATCTTTTCTCCCACTTGAAGACACGCTCGAGAATTCGAGAAGTCTTTTCAAATATAAAGATTTTTAGGCATTTTATTACTCTAAACCTGGAAAGGGTATGTCTTGAGAGCATAATTCTCTCCTCCCTCCCATTTTCTCTTTTATTCTTCTTGCTTAGAAGAAGCATGTTTAGGATTTAATTTTAAGCTCAGGAGCATGCTAGGGTTATTATAAATTGTTCTAACCCTATTTTGCAAGGTGGATAAGCATGTCGAGGTAAGTCCGCAATCCCTCCTTTATTAGAATCATGCTTAGGAGTTTACTTTCTTTGCGAATGCTTAGAAACATGCCTAAGAGTACATGTTTAGAATTATGCTTAAGAGCACATGATTAGAATCACGCTAGGATAATTTATTCGCTTTGATGAATACTAGAAAATAGCATAGAATAGGAAAGAATTACTGTTTTAGCCTTGAATTGCTTGTTCGATGATGATTGCTTGAATTAGGCTAGAATATGTCATGATTACCATGTTTAGGCTAGAATATGCCATGAATGACATGTTGGGCTAGAAATGCCATGATAATTGATGCAAATTATGCTAGAATAAGAAACAGGTAGAATTGCCATGACATAATTTATCAAAATCTAGGCAAGAATGCCATGATATTAGATTATGGCTTTAATTGATTTCTAATTTTATTTATTTATGTATGAATGTTTGTATATTAAGAAGTGTAATTGTGTGATGCCATGAAGTGATGGTGGACTCTCATTGATGGTGAGCGACCATTACTTAGAATGAATGTTCAAACATATGAATGTGTGGAATATTTCATTATTTTATTATTGAAGAACAAATGTTGTAATCCTCTTCCCTTCCGCTATGTAAGATGGAAATGCAATCTATTCGCCTCCATTTTTCTTCGTATGAATATACAACTGTTTCGATTGAATAATCACTTCGCATGTCTAAAGAAGATGAAAAAGGAAGAATGTGCATAAAATGAACCACTTAAGTAGACTAAGTAACAATACGAGCTATTTTATATGGTATTTCTCAAGTAGATGCCAGATTTATCCGGGCAGGTAGAATGACTCATACTTAACTTTCCAAACCTATCTCTGAAGGGATGAGGGTAGTTTATGTCTTAAAGCGAGGGATAAGATTGCCCCCATTTATTCCTAATTGAATAATTTGGTGGCAATTTCTTTCTCTAGATGTGCCCATGGCTTGTTTGTGTTCCCTTGAGTCTAAAAAATGGCATCAACACAGTGTCATGGTCTTAAACGCTCTAGCGGGATGAAAGCCCTATTCACCGTGGTGACTCCACTGGGGCTAAGAGAAGTTGATTCCGATGAGAATACCAAATTCTAATACCTTGTGTTGGTATAATAAGTCCTTGCATCACTACACTTTTGCACAGAATGAGCATGAATTGCCTAAACAAGCCATGTGGCATTAGTATGAGAATTCTTTGGCTCTAGTCGACCTTAGACGACTCATGTTGGTGTCAACACCTTTGAGCACGTACCATTGAATTGGTATAAGAAGAGACTGTCCCAAAGGGGCATCTCTTGCTCGAAGGAGCCCAGACCATTGGACCATTGACACTCAAGCCCATATAGACGACTCTAGAAATTTCCAATAGGATGAATATCCAAAACCCATATTGAATAGCATGTCTATGGATGTAAATTCTCCATGATTAGAATAACATCAATTGAAAACCTCATGGAACCATGAACAAATGCGATATGTCATAAGAACAAAGTGGGAACATGTGTCATGAGTTAAGGTTATCATGACATTTTGACAACCATGTTATGGTAATCATGAAGAATCCAATGTCAACATGAATGTTGGAATTAGTAGAGAGGATCTCCTATTCCCCCTTCCATGATGGTGTCTTGGGAGTGAGGCCAAAAATCCTAGGAAAAGAGACTCGACCTCACGTGTGTGGGAGAAATAAGGTTAGAAGGCTGAAAGTGTGTCTATGCCCTTGTATGAGCATTCATCATATCATGCATACATGCATGCATGGATGGCATTAACATCTTTGTTTTGCAGCCATCATAGCTTGGGTTAGACAAGGTGGTTGTTTGATAAGGGAAAAGGAACCGGTTGGCGAAATGCTTGTACCCAATAATAACAATGCTAAAATGGCTTAAGTCAGGTCTGAGATCACCATGCTCTAACAACAAATGGCCCAACTCATTAAAGGTTTATGGAATGGGCCCAACCGCATGAACCAATCTCTGGCGAGCAGTAATAGTGACGGTGATGGTAAGAATAGCCAAGGTAGAAGTAGGAGGAAAAGCCCAATCAATCCAGAAGAACTCGAATAAGTTAGGCAGTTAGCCAAGGACATAGAAAAGGTCTAATCTCTCTTGAAGAAGAAAGGGTTGAAAAGGGTCAAAGACCTGGATGACATTTTGCTTATGGGAGGCCAAGATTTGCCTCCAAAGTTTTGTTTGTTAGATTTGCCCAAATTCAATGGAGAGGGGAATCCCAAGACGCATTTGAGGTAGTATGCAACCATCATGGCCACTGCTCCTTTGACGAAGGAGCACATATTGAAATAATTTATTCTATCCTTAGAAGATGATGCAATAGCATGGTATCATGACCTTTCGAAGAGAGTTCGAGAAGATTGGAAGGAGCTTTCCCACCAATTTGTGGAACAATATCGCCTCAACACCCAACTAGGGGTAACTTTGAGGGATTTGGAGATGACACGCCGAAAGCCTAATGAAACCTTTTCAAAGTATTTGGTCCATTGGAGGGCCAAAGTAGCCAAGATGGCCACGAGGCCCATGGAGAAGGATCAAGTCCACGTGGTGATCAATAGGGCCTATGCCTACATCAGTGATAGATTGACGGGATTTCCAATCAAAACCTTTGAAGATTTGTATTATTCAGGAATCCAAATAGAAGATTTGGAGGCTAGGCAAAAGAGAAGCAATAATAGAAGTCAAGAGCAATATGACCAATTCAGTGGATCAGATAGTGAGGATGCATAAGTGTATGGGAGAATCCTTGACCTAGGGAAAAGATTAACGATGTTTGGAAATGTTTTGATACAAGAGTTGTGTATTCTTTTGATGATCATTGATGAAATCATGACACTCATTGGAAATCTATTTTTGGTAATACATGAGATTATGTTGTTTGCATGCTTGATTCTTCTTGTTAGATGAGTTTCATTCTTGATTCTTTAATCATCTGAGCAGAATAGCCATGAATATGAAACTTGATATTACTTGGAGAAACTTTATGTGAATAAAGCTTGGTGTTGAGATCCCACAAGACTGTAGAACCTATTTGATCATCGCTCAAGGTGAAATCCTGGGCTTCACAACATAAAGGAAGCAATTTAGGCGTTCTTTGGATCAATTGAGCCTCTCAAGCCCATCTATACTTACTTCATTATCACTTGTATACCCTATTGAGCCTAATCAAGCCTTTTCTTTGTCTAGCTACAAAATGTGTCCTAACAATAGAAAAATTTTCCTACATAGCACCCCTCACTCATAACATATAAACATTCTAGAAAAGAGCATTGAGAGCATGCTTATGGGGGAATGAAAGGAAGTTGACAAATTTTTGTGCAATTTCGAGGTCCAAGGAAAGAAGAAGAAAAAAAAAAGAAGAAAAAGAAAAAAGAAGGAGAAAAGAAAAGAGAAAAAGAAAGAGAGAGAAAACATAAAAAAGAAAAAAAAAAGAAAGAAAAAGAAAAGAAGAGTACTAATGCCATATCACGTAAAGTGTAAAGGTCTAGCGACTCAAAATGAAAAGTAAAGCAAACATAGTGGGTGAAAACTCAATGTTTGGGGGTACAAATGGAAGAAGTTGATTGATAGGTGTCTATTTATATATCATTTTCATATCAATTCCGTCTATGTTTCTTTGCTATATTCCTTAGTATTTTTATGTTTTTGTGTGGTTTTTGATGTTTGTAGGAGTTTTGGAGGAACTTGCACAAAATTGGAGTAAAACCCTTCATTTTCACCTCTGCTAATCAACCAATTTCTCGGAGTTGATTGTATCGATATACAATTAACCGGATAACATGCTATATACCATTGAAAAGCTCTCGAAGTCTATTTTTTAGAGAAATTTACGGTTCACGAATTTATGTAGTGTATCGAAAGTTGTGATAAAAATGGTATGAGAAGTGTATATTTGTAATTCCACATATCACTGTAGCATGTTATTAAATACAGGACACTGTAGCAAGTTACTGTAGCAGAGTATATAAACATATTTTAGGGTTTTATTTTGATAACTTGAAGAGGGAGAACGTGGTGGAGGCTGCAACTCTGGAATTCTCTCATCTCCTGGAGTTCTTGAAGGAGAAAGAAAGCTTGGAAAGAGGAAGAATTACAATCCAAAGAGATTTACATCAAAATTGCTAAGTTTTTCCATTCCCTTTCATTTTCGGGAAAGTTTGCATGTTGTATTGTATTTGCCATGTTTTTGAACATGTGTAACTGAATCTGAATTGGTTGAGGGTGATTTCAAAGCCCTTGATATGGTTTTTGTGAGTTGATTGTGTAAGAAGTTGTTATCCAATTCTCTAATTGAAGTTGCTTGTATTTTCCCATATCTAATGCGTATGATTACTTGCTGATTGTATTTGGGGTGGCCAACTGAATATAATCTGGTTTTTGTCTATTGCTAGATTAGAAATCTTGATCCGTAATTGTCTTGAATTTCCAATCATTAGTAGCAAAATTGTGATCAGAGATTGCAATTGGAAAATAAATCCTAGGTTAAATAATCCGAACCGGTGTGATTATTGCTTAGATCAACCTGTCTTTCTTTTTGTAATGCTTCCATTGAATTAAACTCAGAGAGCTTATTCTAGGTTGTTTAATGGATAGAGATTAAATAAAGAACTTGTTTTATTTAACAACAAAGTAAGGAAAGATTGGGGTAACAGAGCTTGTTGTTATCTACGGTTGATAGCTTCAATGCTGTAATTGGATGACAATTCTATGTTAATTCACAAATTCATATCTTGTGGCAGAGAAAGAACCCTTAACCAAGTGTCTCTCATTGATTTTTCACTCCATTTTACTTTGTGTTGTGTTATTGTGCATTTACATTAATATTTCATTTAGTTAATCCACCAAAAAAATCCCCCTGTTTAGTTTATTGTTGCTGGAAAATAACAAATTCAATTAGAATCAATCATCGTGGGAACGATATCTATTTATCACTTTATTACTTGTGCGACTAGTATACTTGCTAGTTTTGAACGCATCATTGATACTATCAATTAAAACCTAGAATGGTTGTATGACTATGGATGAGATAACCTTGTAGTTTTCTTTATCATACCTTGACCCTAGTCTATCATTACAAGCTTGATAAAGCCCTAATGATCCTTGATGTTATGATGAACGTACATTAGTGGAGAGTGGAGTGAAAAGCAAGCTTATGGTAGTCCTTCAATCTTTAGAGATTGATCATTAATTTTTCTTTGCATAAAGTTATTCGAGTTTCAATAAGTGAAGTATGATTTGCTATACAAACACACACGAAGAATCTTGAATGAAGCAATTCTGGCTTAGTGTTGTTCACGATGTTAATACATTACGATTGAGCTATTGAATTTGAGAAATCTTTGAAGAACTTGAATGTGAATTAAATTGAGACACAACTTACATTCAACATTTCAATTCGTTATTAGAGGATTTTGAGTTTATTGAAAACATGTTAGAAAGAAGAAGATCTGTCAATAGTTTCCATTAAGGGTATCAAAGAAGCAACTTTGCCACCAACAGTGAAGAAGCACGATATATGGAAAAAGTTAGCCACTTTTTTCTAGCATGAATGTCTACAGAGAAGGAGGAATAATGCCTTTGAAGGTGGATGAAGAAATTCCCCAAGACGATACTAAACTTTTCATACAAGGGGTAAAGAACCGCCTATTCATCTTGAGAAAAGAAAAGAAGCAAGGGGGTAAAGAATTGCTCTAACCATCTTAAAAATCAAGGTAGATAGAATTATCTTAATCATCTCAGAGGAAGTGCAAGAAAATGATGCTAGAATAGACAACCTCTCTTGTAGCCAAAATTGAAGAAGAAAAGAAAAATAAATAAAAAGCTGCTAAGTCAAAAACCTTGAAAAGGTGACTTAGGCAAAAAATTAAGGCAAGCCCGCTAAGCTGAAAAACTGAAAGGGCAGCTTAGGCAAAAGTTAGAGTATGAAAAAAAAGAAGAAAAAGCTCGTTGAGTTGAGAACCCAGAAAGGGCGGCTCAGGCAAAAGTTAAGGTAAGCTCTGCTAAGTTAGAAACTTAAAGAGGGCGGCTTAGGCAAAAATTAGAGCATTAAAAAAAATGAAATGAAAATGAAAAATGATTGAACCGGTTAAATCGAAACTTTGAAAGGGTGGCTTAGGAAAAATTTAAGGTTAGAAGAAGAACTTGAAGAAGTAGAAGACTGCCACCAAACCTATGACTCAAATCAACCTTGACTCGATCTAGTCTAATCAATGTCTCAGACAAAATCAAGGAAACTATGGTGAAACCAGGTCCCATCTGAGGAATGATGGCCATAAGATATGGATCTCCGAGACCGTTTGGTGAAACCAATAGAAACTGCATAAAAGGGTAAAATTGAAAAAGGTAGAGCCAATAGGACGAGGTCCTATCCATCATTTCAAGCAAAGGCATAATGGAAGATAATGTCACTCTACCACCTCTAGTATGAATACCTATGGTAGAAGTTGGGAATCCAAAGGAGCTAACGAGATCAGATATTTTTAGAACTGGTTAAATAAGAATTGAATATAGCAAAGAAATCCTCATACGGAGGAAAAGCTCTTGCCCATTGAAGTGGAAGACATGAGGGTCCCAAAAGGTTGTGCATTCCTTAAGAAAAGGAATGTTGAAGGAATTTCGGATTGTAGAATCCACTGGATTTGAGTAATTTCCAATCAGTTCCTAGAAGCTTTAAGAGAGACTGGAGGCTTTTGAGAATGAACTTGAACATATAAAGAATGCGGGAGAGGCATTGGAAGGCATGAGAAGAAATAGAAAGGAAAAATAGAAGGTTGACGATGACAGTCCTTACTCATCATCATCAACATCAATTGAAGAAGTAGCAACCTGCGCTTGAAGATGCTCAGCCTCTCACTCTGGACACTCGATTTGCCAATGGCCCGTCTAGTCCAAGCAAGAAGCACATAGTTAGAAAAGATAATTAAGATAGTTATCATGTATACATGAAACATAAAATCTTTTCTTGAAGAAGGCACAATTTAGAATGGTATACAATCCAGAAGTAACCAAGTAAAACCACAATGCTATATGAAATACTAGGGGTAATCATAAAAGAAATAGGCTCGACATCTTGAGGAGATGTAACAGTAGCAGCACGATGTGCAAGTCAATCTCGATGAGAGCCAATGAAAGCAGCACGATGTGCAAGTTAATCTCGAGGAAATACAATAAAAGCATCATGATGTGAAACTCAGTCTCGATGAGACCCAATAGAAGTGAGTGTAACTTAGTCTCGATGAGACCCAGTAGAAGCATCATGATAGGCAATTCAGTCTTGAAGAGAACAAATGGAAATAGCATGATGCGCAAGTCGTCTGAATAAGGCAATTCATTCTCGATGACAACCAATAGAAGTAGCATGATCTACAAGTCACCTGGATTAGGCTCTTTAATTTAGCATGAGGTGCAAGCCCTATGAATTAGGTAACTTAGCCTCGATGGGACTCCTATCAAACAGCATGATGTGCAAAGGTAGTTTCATCTTAGTGAGATTCCTTTTAAATAGCATGATGTGCAAAAGTAATTACCATAAATAGGGCATCTCATTTGAAGAAGGATGTTCACCCTAAAGAAAGAATCTACCTTGAAAAAGGCATCCACATTGAATAAGGCATTCACCTCAAAGAAGGCATCTTCCTCGAAGAAGTTATCCACCTTGAAGAAGGAATCTCCCCTGCAGAAGGCATATTCCTCAAAGAAGGCATTCACCTTGAAGAAGGAATCTCTCTCGAAGAAGGCATCTTCCTCGAAGATGGTATCCACCTTGAAGAAGGAATCTCCCTCGAAGAAGACATCTGCCATGAAGAAAACATCCAACTTGAAAAGGCATCTCTTTTGTTTCACCATGAAAAAGGAATTTGAAGTCTGCCCTATATAAGGAATTTTGAAGAAGAAATTTGAAGTTCACCTTGAAGGACTTGAAAAAAGAAGAAGATTCATAGTCAGATAGTTCGAAGGGTAAAAGGTAAAAGGTCAAAGAAAGAAAGAAGAGAGAGAAAAGAGAGAGAAAAAGAGAAAAGAAAAAAGAGAAAAAAGAGAGAAGTGAGAGAAAAAGAATGAGAAAGAAGAGACGAAAAGAGAAAGAGAAGAATAGAGAAAAGAAGAAAAAAAGAGAGCAAGAGAGAGAGAGAGCAAGAGAGAGAAAGATAAGGAAAGAAAACCTTATGTTGACCTTAAAACATCAAAGGAATCTTTGAAACATTCCAGTGGTAAGCACCCGGCCATGGCAATAGCTTAGTGACTTACAAGGAAAGAAGAGTAACATTAGTCGATAGAATCTTTGACTGGAATCCCATGGAAAACTTCTTCCAGATACTTGAAGCAATTTGTTAAAGAACACATTGAATAAGGTACAAATTTTTTAAATTGATTTTAAAGCATTGAAAAATGTTTAAATCTTGTAGGAATTTGCAAAGATAGGGAAAGATCCCCAGTGAGTTAGATGATGAACAATATGAATACGAGAATGAAGAACTTAAGAGATTTCCCTAGTGGACCAAAAGAAATTGAGAATAGAAGCAGGAATACTTGAAAAAAAGGCATAAAACCCAATGAGGACAATGAGTAGAAGAAACATGAAGAATACTTGGAAGAAGGGCATGAAACCCTTTGAATGCAAAGTTTGAAGAGATCAAAGAAAAATGAAGAATACTTAGCCGAAGGCATTAGGAATGAGAAGGTCTAAAGACCACGAAGCAGTCCATGATAGAAGTTTTCCCAGTGGGCATGCATTAGAAGAAAACCCTAAGAAATAGGTGTACTTAAGAGTGTTTTAAGCCCTTAGAAAAGTCACAAGCCTTAAGAAGAGGCGCACTAAAGAGTGTTAAAAACCCTAGGAAGTAGGTGCACTGAAGAGTGTTAGAAACCCTAAGAAATAGGTGCACTAAAGAGTGTTTTATCATAGCATCGTAAGGATGCTTTGTAGCCCTTGAATGGGCACATCCGCCCTTAGATGGGCATATTAGCCCTTGAATGGGCACATTCGCCCTCGGATGGGCACATTAGCACTCGAATGGGTGTGCCTTTTTGTAGGAATAGAAGAAGAGAGAGAGATGATGAGGAAGTCTGATAGAATAAGAGCAAGGCGAAGATGTTGAACGGAAAGAAAGAAAACGAAGCAAGAGTGCTTATATCGACTTTTGTGTCTCACAAACCTTTCCAAAGTAAGGGTAGTGATAGACATTGAATTTTTAAGGCTTGATGAGGAAATAAAGATGAATTTTGAGTTAAAAAATGACCAAAATACCATTGAGAGTCAAGAAGAGAAGGATGAGAAGGAGTTGGTAAAGAGCCTAAAAAACTAACATATAGTTTTGAAAAATAATAGAAACCAATCTAGGAAGCATGTGGTGATATACTGTTATGAAGCTACGAATGTCTAGTTTTCATAAAAATTTACCGATCGCAAATTGGTGTTGAATCCAAGAAGTTATGTGCGATTGAAGGAGCAAAGGTCTGAAGGGACTACATCAAAGGATGGCAAAAAAGGAAAGGGTCGAAGAGATACAAACTAGTGCCATCAAATAGCTGCTTGGTTGTCTAGAATAGTCGCTTGGTCATCTGATAGCAACCCAGCTATTGGCTGATGGTCAACCAGCTATCAGAGAGCCATCTAGTTGTTTTGCGATGGTTGCCTGACCCCTTATGGTTTATTTTCAAAAATTTTCATTATAGACCTTCCTTTTCTGTTTTATTTCTACCTTTTCATCTTTACCCCTTTCTATGTAAACCCCCACTCCTATCACTTTGCAAGACATAACGATTGTCAAATACAGTCATCTTTTCTCCCTTTTAAAGACACACTCGAGAATTCAAGAAGTCTTTTCTCGTATAAAGATTTTTAGGCGTTTTATTGCTCTAAACCCGAATAGGGTACTTCTTAAGAGCATAATTCTCTTCTCCCTACCAATTTCTCTTCATTTTTCTTGCTTAGAAGAAGCATATTTAGGATTTAATTGTATGCTCAGGAGAATGCTAAGCTTATTATGAATTGTTCTAACCCTATTTATTTTGCAAGATGGATAAGCGTGTCGAGGTAAAGCTTCAATCCCTCCTTTGTTAGAATCATGCTTAGGAGTTTACTTTCTCTGCGAATGATTAGAAACATGCCTAGGAGTACATGTTTAGAACCATGTTTAAGAGCACATAATTAGAAATATGCTAGGATAATTTATTCGCTTTGATAAATACTGGGAAATAGCATAGAATAGGTAAGAATTATCGTTTTGCCCTTGAATTACTTGTTTGATGATGATTGCTTAAATTAGGCTAGAATATGCCATGATTACCACATTTAGGCTAGAATATGCCATGAATGACATGTTAGGCTAAAAATGCCATGATAATTGATGTAAATTATGCTAGAATAAGCAATAGGTAGAATTTATCAAAATCTAGGTAAGAATGCCAAGATACTAGATTATGGCTTTAATTGATTTCTAATCTATTTATTTATGGATGAATTTTTATATATTAAGAAGTGTAATTGTGTAATGCTATGAAGTGATGGTGGACTTACATTGATGGTAAGGGACCATTACTTAGAATAAATGTTCAAACATATGAATGTATGGAATATTTCATTATTTTATTATTGACGAACAAATGTTGTAATCCTCTCCCCTTCGCCCATGTATGATGGAAATGTAATATATTCTTCTCCCTCTTTCTTTGTATGAATATACAACTACTGATTGAATAATCACCTCGAATTTCTAAAGAAGATAAAAATGGAAAAGTATGCATAAAACGAACCACTTAAGCCGACTAAGTAATAACACGAGCTATTTTTATTTGGTATTTCCCAAGTGGAGGTCAAATTTATCCAGGCAGGTTGAATGACTCATACCTAACTTCCCAAACCTCTCTCTAAAGGGATGACAGTAGTTTAGATCTCTCTAAATAGAGATATTTGCCACGAACTGGGCTAGGGAAGAATGGAGGTGGTCTATCATCCCTTCCAGATTTCAAAGGCCAAACCTTTAAAAGAGGGTTAGGTTACGTGTCTGATGAAGAAGAAGACTTTGAGCCTAGGAAAGGGACGTTCATCCAGTTTGTCAAAGCCCAAGATATGAAGTATGTGGAAGCTACCGAATCGTGGGTTTACAAGGGAATGTTAAAGCCTGGATTCGAGATTTTCAAGGACATACTCTAGGCTGAAATTATCAAGGAGAATGACTTGGCTGAAGAGATTGAGAAGATGACGATCAAGGAGGAGAAACCTCAAGATCAAGAGTCGTGAATGGACCCATTTGTCGACCTTGCTACTGTAAATGAAGAAAGAATCAAAGATGTCTATTATGAAGATGTATTTGTTCCTAACCTCTTTGAAAAAGAGGACATTGTTTATGTTTCAAAATTTGATCGAATGAAAAATCAGTTTGCTTACTTGTGTGATGTTTTTCATGATGGAACTGTGCATGATAATTTGTATTTCATTAGCATATATACTCGACACCAATACCATTCAAACTCATGACATTAATCTTAGTACAATTGAAAAAACTAAGAACATATGCATTGCACTTCATCCAACTCCTGAAGAGAGAGAGAGAGAGAGAGAGAGATTTGAAAAATTACTAAAGAAACATGGAGAAGTCTTCGCTTAGTCCTATGCTGACATGCTTGGAGTTGATAAAATATCACTGAAGATATGATTCCAAGGTATTCGCACATAAAGCTATTTAAGCAGAAGCTAAGGAGTTTAAGGCCAAAATAGGCTCAGAATATCAAGGACAAAGTCTCCAAGCAGATTGAAGCCAAGTTTCTAGACGTGGTGAAGTAGCCAAAATAGTTAGCCAAATTGTGCTAGTTTCGAAGACAGATGGAAGGATTCGAATATGTGTTGATTACCGAGACTTGACCAAGGCCTTATCGAAGGATGACTTTCCTTTGTCACACATTGATGTGTTAGTAGACAGTGCCACCACTAGTGTGATGTTCTCTTTTGTAGATAGGTGTTTTGGTTACAACTAAATAATGATGGCCAATGAAGATGAGATGAAAATGACCTTCATTATAGAGTGGGAAATCTACTATTATAAGGTGACGCCCTTTAGATTGAAGAATATAGGGGCGGCCTACCAACGAATGGCAGTAATACTATTTCATGATATGATGCATAAGAAGATAGAAGTTTATGTATATGACATGATAGTGAAATCTGAGACTTGAGATGGTCGATTTGAAGCATTAAACAGATTCATAGAAAGGGTAAAGAAGTACAAGCCGCGGCTAAATTCGAAGAAGTGCGTTTTTGGAGTCATCTTAGGGAAGCTGTTAAGATTCATGGTTGGTAAGAAGGGAATAGAGGTAGATCTCGACAAGGTTAAGGCGATTACGAAGATGGCATCACCTAAGATGAAAAAAGAAATTAGAGGGTTTCTTAGGAAGATCCAACACATATCAGTCAATTCATTGCCAAATTGATGACATTTGGTGAACCAATATCTAGGCTTCTAAAGAAGGATCAAGCAATAACGTGGAATGATCAATGCCAAGAAGCATTTGAGAAGATTAAGAAGTATTTGTAGAATCTATCAATTTTTAGACTGTCGACATCGAGCAAGAATCTGATTCTTTATTTAGCTTTTGAAGAGGAGGCCATTGGTGCTATGTTACACAAGAAGACAAGAAGACAAGAATGACATAACTTGCCATCTACTATTTTAGCAAGAACTTCCTACTGTACAAGACAAAGTATAGTTATGTGAAGAAAACGTGCTTAGCCATGCTATGACTCTCGAAGAAGTTGAGGCACTACTTTTAGTCTTATAAGATTAAGGCTATCTCGAAGGAAGACCTAATGAAGTATCCCTATGAAACACCATCATTGGTGGGGAAGCTGGCAAGATAGTTGGTTCAATTGTCAGAATTTGACATTGACTATGTCACCAAGAATGTGATAAAAGGAAGAATAGTAGTAGAGTTCTGGGCCATGAATTCAATCGAAGATGATGAGCAATGTGAGTTGGATTTTCTAGATGAACATCTGGGGGTAATCTTAGTAGTAGTATGGGGGATGTGCTTTGATGGAACTGTCAGTGGAAATAGTGTTGGAATAGGAGTTTTTCTAGTATCACCAACTGAAGAAGTCATTCCCTTTACTGAGAAGCTAGAGTTTAGAGTTACTAACAACATGATTGAGTATGAAGCCTATAACTTTGGGTTAGAAATCTTGATTACGATGGGAATCAATGAAATATAAGTGTTGGGAGGTTCGAAGCTAGTCATCTATCAAGCTAATGAAGATTGGAATCTAAAGGAAGGAAGACTCAAACCATATCTCGAGCACATTAGAAGGTTGATTGGGAGGTTTAAGTAGTGTACCTTCACCCATCTTCCTAGAAATGAGAATCATATGGCTGATACTTTAACTTTTTTGGCATCAGTTTGGGTGAATACTCAAGAGTTGCTGGTAAGGCCAATAGTGATATCACAAGCATGGGGTTATTGCTATATGGAACCACACATAGTGGAAGCGAAAGTGGATGAGAAGGCATGGTCCCATGATTTGAAGAGATACCCAGAAGATAGAATTCTGCTAGATGAAGCCAATGAGAAAGGCAGAGCTGTACTACGAAGGTTGGCTCAACAATTTACTTGTCATCAAGGAGAGATATACAAAAGAATGCTAGAAGGGATGCAATTGAGATGTGTTGATGAGAAAAAAGCTAGAAGGCTCATGGAGGAAATCCATAGTAGTGTATGTGGGCTACATATGAAGGGATGATGCTTATGAAGAAGAAAATGAGGCAAGGTTTTTAGTAGCTAACCATGGACATAAATTGTGTTCAATTTGTGAAGAGATATCACTAATGCCAGATCAATGGAAATTTTATTCACCAACCAGCCTTGGAGCTACAAGGAATGATAACACTATGGCTCTTTACTGCGTGGGGGATTGACATTATAGAAGAGATAAGGTTGTCAGCCTCTAATGGGCATTGATATGTGGTGGTGGCAATTGACTACTTCACCATGTCGATAGAAGCTGAGTCCTATAGTAAACTGGGGGCAAAACAAATGGCGAAGTTAACTGAGAAGAACATCATATACATAATTAAAGTGCCACATCATGTTGTGACTGATAATGGAGTTCATTTCTAGGTCGAGACTAAGGCCTTGTTTGAGAAGTATGGGATTGAACATCATAAGTCATCCTCATATCGACCATAAGCAAATGGTATAGTAGAAGAAGCCAATATGAACATTGAGAAGATGTTGGCCAAGACGGTGCAAACATACAAACATTGGCTGAGAAGCTATTGTTTGTGTTATGGGGTTATAGAACGACACCAAGAAGCTCAACAGGCATGATACCTTTCTCATTAGTGTATGGTTCAGAAGCGATCCTACCAATTGAGATAGAAATGAAATTACCAAGGGTTTTGATGGAAGCAAAAATTCTTGAAGCGGAATGGATTCACAATAGATGTGAATAGTTGGCCTTGATTGATGAGAAAAGAATGAAGGCCAAGTATCACATGCAGTTGTACTAGAAGTGGGTTGCTCGAGCCTTTAACAAGAGAATAAAGGCAAGGAAGTTCGAAGAAGGGGAATTAGTCCTTAAACAAGCGAGGGCAGTAGCGTTTGATTTGAGAGGGAAGTTATTGTGACGAAGGTCATGTCTAGCGGAGCCATTTTCTTAGTAGACATAGAGGGGAATAAGTTTATTGAGCCCATCAATAGGGACAGGCTAAAGAAATGATATGTGTGAAAAAAAAAATGAGAGAAAAAAAAACAGAGAAAAGATAGTGTGAGAGGAAAAATAATTAGTCAGAAAACTAGAAATGGTTGATTAACGATAAGAGTTATCTCGTTGTACACATATTGTTTGAAGAACAAATGATTATACTTTTATAAATGAAATGAAATTGTTTGGAAATAAATATGCCTTTGAAATGTCTTATTATTTTGCATGATGACAAAAGGAAAGCATCTAACATCTATGCTAACAATGAAACTATCAATATCGTCTCTGCCTCTTTGTTGGACTATCAATAGGCTTGCCATATTGCTCAAGGTACTGTCTGGGTCAAATAGTAGAATTAGGAATGGAAGCTTGAAGGTGTTAGACATGTGCCCTAAGAGTGTTGAATATTTTTTGTAAATTTATAAAAACATTGTTAATAAATAAAGTTATTATTTATTTTACCCAAATATGATTGTATCAATGACTAAAAGCTCCATAGCTTATTTCTTATTAAAATTATATATACACACACACACACATATATAAGACATATATGAGACATAAAATTTTATCATGGCTCAAAACTAGTTCACAACCTATAAATAATAGCTGGACACTTTGTTTGGACAAGGTTGTTGTATGGTTTATCCTTAATGGGAAAATGGTGAGTCTCTAACCATTTGAAGTGGAGACTTTAGGACAAAGACATTTGTGCATTATGAATGCATTGAACATGACCATGTGGAATTATATCATTTGTTGGAAATACCATGACCGAATGAAAATTACCACAACAGAGTACTAAAGGCATTCATACCTTAATCCTTAGTGGGTAGTGTACCTTTAGTATGCAGGCTATGGTCTTTGTCTAGAATAAAAAGTGTGATCTAAATAAAGGTCAATACCTTAGCTAGTTAGGATTATAAGATCTGTATATTAGTAGACACTACACCATAGATATGGAATTCATGACTCCTAAGGGATTGAAGAATACCACCTTGATGGTTTTAAAAGGTTTCAAGTTTTGGAATCTTGGCCAAGTGTTTAATGAAAAATTATTCAATAAACTAAGATTTATTTGAATAAATCTTAAATCACTTAAATGGTGTAAAATTGGTATTAAGGGATCAAGATGTACTTGGATGGGTAAAATGATAATTTAAACCTGGCTCCAATTATTGGTATTCCATGAAGGGTATTAATGTAAACCTGCTTCTCAATGGATAAGGCTTAAACGAAATAATTTTATTAGATTAAATTATTAAGCTTTCTATAAAGAATATTTAATTCAAGAGTGCAGTTTAGACCTATAGTGGAGTCGACTAAATTTAATAAGTAAAGCCCACTGCAATTATGAGATAATAGGATACTGTGTCAAAATTATTGGAGCTTGTAATTAAATATGTCCATCAAGGTCTCCTAAGTAATTGATTAAATTATTTAAACAAGAGACTAAATTATGAGAAGTAATTATTTAATTTAATTGAGAATAAAATTTCATATATTAAATTAAATATCTTAAATTGTAAATGGGCTTGTTATGTAAATAAAAGAGTTTAATTAAATAAATAAGCTAATAGGCTCAATATTTAATTAATAAGATTAATTAAATAAGTAATTGGGCTAATGAATAATGGAGCTTATTGGGCCTATTAATTAATTAAATATGATTTAATTAATTAATAGTTTAATTTTGAATTAAAGAGGCCTTCTACTTATTTAAGTTGGACTCAAATATATAAAAGTTCAATTAGATTTATATTAGGTTTGTAGAAACCTAATTAAATTAAAAGTTCAATTATGTTTGCATTAGGTTTGTAGAAACCTAATTAAATTATAAGTCCAATTATATTTATATTAGGTTTGCAGAAACCTAATTAAATTATGAGTCTAATTAGATTTATATAAGGATTAAAAGAATCCTAATAAAATAATAAGTCAAAGTAATTACAGTTTTACAAGGAGACAAGGGAGGTATATAACATACTAGAGTTTCAATCAAAACCCTAAGAGATGAAGAAGATAAAAAATGTGAATAGTACCTTTGCCTTGGAATTTGTGCCAATCTCAAGCCTCCTTCCTTGAGCAAAAACAAAGGAGCTTCTAAGGCATCCTTGGGATCACGTTTGAGATACCTGGACCTTTCCTAAGATTGTTTCCTTTGTATTCTTAGATTTAATCTAGTGAAGATACACTCCCACAAGTGTTGTTCAGGTTGATATTCAACCCTACTTGGGATCCAAAGTGGTAAGAAATCATGAAAATTTTTTGAAGCCTGCATTCGCTAGATCCTTATCCTAGAGTTATTTTCGCTATGTTGATTTGATCAAATCTAAGTTTGGAATTTAAGAATTGCTATTAGAGTATTGTTTCCTCCATTAGAGAGCGAATAAGGTATTTATTCAAATATGATTTTTGTGCTTTAAGGACATGTTATTTGATATGATGTTTATTTCTCCAAGAAATTTTGCATGATTTCATACGATGAATTGTACGTAATAATTTGTATGGTTATGTATGGGTGAATGCTTCACCTCATAGAGTTTTCTTTGTATTTTCTTTTTAATGGTATGTAATTATTGAGGGTTAGCCCTTATGCCATTCAATTACCCTCTGTGATTGTTTATTTTTCCATATTTATTCAGTTTTAGGTTTTTGTGTTCTTGTACATAGTAGTTTGCATTTTATTTTTGTAATTGTACAATTATTGATGTGAGAACATAAAGATCAAGATGCATATCACATGGTGGTTGAATGAAGGATGCTGAGGTGGCTAGGTTTTTGGATGCCATGAGGGGAGCTTTGGGGTGAGGCATAAAGGGTTCGCACCAAACTCCCTAGGATCCTTGAGGTTTTGTGTCTACGAGCCTAGTGAGCTGCCCTTGCCCATGTGGCTAGCCCAAAGCATGGCTAATGCCATTTAATGGGCTACCCTAGGGTTTGAGGCTACCCTAGGGTTTGAGGGCCAAAGCCCCAAGGCCATGGGCTTAAAGCCTATAAAATTGTGGAGCAAAATCCTCAAAAGCCAAGCGTAGGGAGCTTTTGCGTTTGGGCTTCTCTGGGGCTATTTTGGAAAATGACCATCCCTAAAAAGGTCTATGACATGCCAGATTGAAGGCCTAAAAGGCTTCTTTCTAAGGCCAATTAATTTGGCCCAAGTCCAAACGTTGTGAGCCCAAGTCCAAAGCGTGAGAGTTGTTGTTATTTATGGCGTAGTAAGCTATGCTCTGTGGGCCTACCTTGGTGTTTTATCACTAAAGTGAGGTCCAATGGGTTTGTTAATGATGCCAAATTACTTCTGGGCAGTAAAGGAATTCATAGTGTTGGGCCTGTTGGGCTTATCAGGGCTTTAATTTAGACTTGTTTAAAAAAAGTTCACCTATCGAGCATGGTTTATTTTAAAACTAAGGTCCAAGTAAGTGCAATTTCTTTAATAGATTTTCTTCCATCTTGTCCATGTCGTTTGGTGGTTTTACAGCTCAAAACGATGATAAAATTAGAGTTGTATATCCCATTAAATGAAAAATGCATTCTGCAAGAGTGAAATTGTAAATCTAGAAATGTTCCAGTTCTGTAAGGGTGCTTGTGAACAATTTTTAAGTTTCTGGACAGCTTTTACCACTTCATTGTGCACCATTAATTTTCAATCTTATTAATTTTGAAAATTTTCTTGGAACTAATGGACACATACTAGCATGAGAGAGATACCGAGAAGATACAAAAGCTCTATGTAAGTATTAAATGTAACATTTTTAGAAAAAATGTCGAGTATTTTACCACATGTATTCTTTTATGAAAGATTGATTGTTTTATTTAAATTGTTAAATAAAATAACGGCATGACACATACCATATCGAGAAATTGGAATGCCATATCAATGTATTACAACATGTCCATGCATTCATGCATAAATTTATATATATTAGTCAAAATGCTTGATCAATGGTATATATAAATTAAAATTAAGTAGATTAATTAATGTGATTTATAATTTTATCAAAAGATTTGATAAATAGAATATAAATCATAAACTTAATTAATATTAATTAAGTAATAAAATGTGTATATAAAAAGTTTTTAAAAGAGTTTGAAAAGAGTTATATGGATCACATTTTATAATAAAATCCCAAAGTTTTAAATGTTTGAGTGGGAGAAGGTTTAATTAAATTTAAACCTAAAGCCTCCATTGCTCGTCCATATAGATGGGCTATCCATAAACCTTGACTTGGCTTGTCTTAGAGCCTTGCTCCCTAAAGGAGGTTTTATAATAGTTGTCTTCTAAGATTGGATTTCTAATTGGATAAAATTAATCCAAGCAAACCATTAAGTGATATTTTCTAAAGAAATTTCACATTAATGCAATCTTGGAATTAATTGAAACAATGGTCATATATTCAACTTAATTTTTGAAAAGATATTCGCTAAAGGAAAGATTTCATTAATTAAAGGCTAAATATATGGTGGTTATTATTATTGAAATATGAGTTATTTTGGAAAATTATAATAATTAGAAAGAGTTCTAATTTAGTAAAATAAAGTTATCACATTTTCCTAAAGAAAAGTGGTAATTAATTGATTAAAGCACCATAGAATATATTGCAAATTATTTTGGGTAACTGCATCTATAGTTTGGCATCCCACGCATCATGTAATTATATTGAAAAGTTTTATAGTCATTGATAAGGTTTTATGTTTATTTTTATGGAAAATAAATCTAATTACTTCTATGCTAAATGATCAATATGCTTCATGGATAAATTATATTGAATGAGATTTTAACTAGATATGAAGACCATAAGGCGGAAATAGCTATGCAGACCATGAGATGGGGATGGCTATGTTAACCATGTGATGGTCAAGGTTGTGTAAAGTGGAAAGAAAGTCTTGACACTCTATAACAAGCTTAACATCATAAGTGGGTCCTAGAAGCAAGTATACCTTCACCATCTTATGAGTATTTGACTCTAAAGAGTAAAGAATACTATGCAAAATAAGAGAAAGCAAATGCAAAAGGCAAGTTATATATTTACTTCTTTGGACCAAGTGTTGGTAATTGAAGTTTATATATATGGCTAATGTAAATGATATCATTTTTCACTTAAAAGGGTTGTCTAGTGAGGCAAAATTGATATGACTTTGAATTATTTTTCTTGTTCTTTATTTTGAATAAAAATGAGATTTTGATAAAAAAATTGGAATTTCTCTCAAAAGCCAAATCAAAGAAGGTTAATAAGGATGCTAAAACCAAAGTCCAGTGGTTTTCTAGTTTAAAACCTTACGAGTAAGGTCTTGGGATCCAACTCATAAAGGATATGAAGACCAAGAAACTAGCATTGCCTCAGGCTTTTTACATATAGTAGATTTTGCCTAAAATTGCAATGCAAAACTCTAAGAAAGGATTATTACCTTTCAGGTATGGAGTTAATCTTTCTCAAGAGCAGTTTCTTTAAACTCCTCAAGAAGAGAACGATATCAAACGAGTCCCATATGCCTCCGCTATTGGAGTCTCATATATGCAATGCTAAGTACTAGGCCGGATATCTGATATGTTGTGGGAGTTATTAATGAGTACCAGTTAAGTCCTATTTATGAGCATTGGGTTTAGTAAAGTATATATTAAAGTATCTTCATAGGACGAAGGGATATGTGGTTGTATATTCTAGTAATGATCTAACACCAGTTGGTTATAAGGATTTGGATTTCCAATCGGATCTGAACTCTAAAAGGTCAACCTTAGGATCAGTTTTTCACTTTGGGTGGTGGAGTCATAGTATGAAGGAGTATTAAGAAATCTTGCATTGCTAACTCTAACATAAAGGTTGTATGGCTTTGTAAGCTCTTTCAAGATTTGGAAGTTGTTCCTAATGGAGAAAAAGCTATTACACTTGATGGTGATAATAATGGGGCAGTGGCTAGTTCTTAGGAACCTAGAAACCACAAGAGTAAAAGGCATAAAGAAAGGAAGTATCACCTCATATGAGAGATCGTGTAACATGGAGATGTACAAATATGTCACAATTACTCTAAGGGCAAGTGGGAGATTGTTAGACATGTGCCCTAAGAGTGTTGGATATTTTCTGTAAATTTATAGAAACATCATTAATAAAAAAAGTTGCTATTATTTTATGAGTTGAGAGGGAGAAAACCTAATTTTTATTTCTTCATCTATTCACTAATGACAAGCTAGGATATATAGGGAAGTATGACAATAGATTGTCACAAAATCCCTTTATTCTAGTAACAAAACAAATTCCTAAATTTAAGGGAGAAATATGATAAAATAAACAAAGTGATAAAAAGATAAAAAAACAAGATAAACTTAAAATAAAACCGTAAACTTATCCCTAGAAATTAGGAATTGATTCCATGATCTTATCTAACTTTCCAACACTCCCCCTCTAGTTGGTGCGTAGATGCCTATCTTGCCCAACTTACTAATGAGAAGTTCATAGTTAGGTTCAAGTAATCCCTTTGTAAGAATATAAGCTATTTGTTGTGATGTTGGAATGAATGGTATACAAATAGCTCCTGCATCAAGTTTCTCCTTTATGAAGTGTTTATCAATCTCAACATGTTTTGTTTTGTCATGTTGAATTGGATTGTGTGTGATGCTAATGACTGCCTTGTTGTCACAATACAACTTCATAGGCATGGTCACAGTTCTCATTAGTTCTTCAAGAACTCGCTTTAGCCATAGAATCTCACAAACTTCATGTGCCATTGACTTATATTCTGCTTCTGCACTACTTCGAGCAACCACACTTTGTTTCTTGCTTCTCCAAGTGACTAGATTTCCCTACACAAAGGTAAAATATCCAAATGTTGACTTTTTGTCTACAATAGAGCCTACCCAATCTGCATCTGTATAGGCCTCAATGCTATGCTATTCACTTTTATAAAGAATGGACCTTTCCCTGGCGAGCTCTTCAAGTATCTCAGTATCTAATACACAACTTCAAGATGCTCTTCACGAGGCGAATGCATGAATAGACTTACAAGGCTCACTACAAATACAATATCTGGCCACGTATGTGATAGATAAATTAGCTTAGTAACAAGCCTTTGGTACCGAGATGTATCAATCGAATTACTTTCACTATTCCCCAATTTTCATTGAGTAAATCTAGGACATATTTCTATGATTCCCTTTTTTGAACGTGCAACCTCTATTCCTAGCAAGCGTCTGAGTGGCCCTAAGTCTTTTATTTCAAATTCAGAGGCAAGACACCTTTTCAATCTCTACATTTCTTTTGTGTCATCTCCAGTAAGGATAATATCATCCATATACACAATAAGAATGGCTATCCTCCCACTGATCGAGCACCTTGTGAACATGGTGTGATCAGTTTATCCTTGTATGTATCCTTGCTTTTTTACTGATTGAGTAAATTTTTCAAACCAAGCTCTTGGTGATTGCTTTAACCCATACAAGGATTTTTTCAGTTTACAGACTTTTGATCCAAAAGTTTCATCAAAGCCTAGTGGTGGATCCCTGTAAACATCTTCCACCAAATCTCCATTGAGAAATGCATTCTTCACATCAAGTTGTTGTAAAGAGTAGTCCAGATTAACTAGAACTGACAACAGTACCCTGACTGTATTTAGTTTAGCCACAGGTGGAAGGGTTTCAAAATAGTGAATGCCACATGTTTGAGTGAAACCTTGGCCACCAACCGTGCCTTGTACTGACCAAGTGATCTATCAGACTTGTACTTCATTGTAAACACCTATTTGCATCCAACTATTTTCTTCTCTCTCAGTAGAGCTACTATTTTCCATGTTTCATGTTTCTCGAAAGCCCTCGTATCTTTAAGAATAACTTCCTTCTACTCAAGAACCTGTAGAGCTTCTTGTACATTCTTTGGAATTTCTACACTAGACAATTGCGAAGTAAACATAGAGAAAATAGGAGACAATTTTTTGTAAGAGATAAAGTTTGACATAGGATGTTTAGTACAACTTCTAACACCCTTTCGATAGCAATAGGAATATCAAGGTCAGATAAACTAGACTTAGAATTAGATGGTCTAACTTGAACAGGTTTGGTATGAATATTACCTAGAGCATCAGTGGAGTTTTGAACTGCCTCTTGTTCAGACTCTTGACATGGCTGAGGAGCATTGGTCTCTTTGCTTTGAATTTGCTTCCTTCTTGAGTAAACAAGAGGTCCTTTGATACCTATCTTAGTTCCATTGCTGGTTTTAGAGTTCATAGAATCTGAAATGGGTTTAGTTAGTACACTAGGCTCAGCATTTATAAAGAACTCATGTTCAGGTTCATCTAAAATTGGATTAAGCTCATTTGCTTGATTTAGCTCATTTACTAGACTTTTTTGGGTATTTCTATGGGACAAACATCTAAGCATCCCAAATCTTTAATAGGAATCTCCCCTTGAACATAAGTGGAAAAAAGGCCGAGATTCAAAAAAAGTGACATCCATGGTAACAAACAATTTTTTAGAAATACAATCATAACATTTATATCCTTTCTGATTAGGAGCATAGCCTACAAACACACTCTTCCTAGCTCTTGGATCTAATTTGCCGCGATTAGGACCATGAATGTGAGCAAATGCAGTGCAACCAAACACTTTTAATGGTAAGTTAAACGACAACCTAGATAGAGGAAGACTGGTTTGAAACATGTTTAGGGGGGTCTGAAATTTTAAAATCTTTGTAGGCATGCTATTGATAAGGTATGTAGATACAAGAATAGCTTCTCCCAAAAGATATGTAGGAACTTTACTTGCAAAGTACAAAGCCCTAGCAACTTCTAAGAGGTGTTTATTCTTATTTTCAGCTACCTTATTTTGTTGAGGTGTGTAACCACAAGAGCTTTGATGAATCATACCATTTTGTAAGAAAAATCTACCTAAGATTTTACTAAAGTATTCCCTACCATTGTCACTTCTGAAAATTTTTATTTTTTCTTTGAACTGTGTTTCCACCATGGGGCAAAAATTTTTGAAAACTTCCTCTACTTTAGATTTCTCTTTTAGCAAATATACCCAGTTGACCCATATGTGATCATCAATAAAGCAAACAAACCATTTTTTTCCATAAAGTGTGGATACCTTAGTTGGTCCCTGCACATCACTGTGAATTAATGTAAAAGTTTTTGATGCCTTATATGGTCTAAGAGAGAAATGGGACTTGTGATGTTTGGCTAATTCACAAATTTTACGTTGACAAGAAGATGGACTTTTATTGATAAATAAACTGGGAAACAAATGTTTCATATAATGAAAACTTGGGTAACCTAATCTATAATCAATAACATAACACTATCAACATTAGAAACATAACTAGAATTAAAAAAAGTACTCTAAACATTTTTCCTTGACTCAGTTCCATCTTCAAAGATATAGAGACCTCTGCTCACTTTAGCACTACCAATCATCCTCCCCGAGTTCAGTTCCTGAAACTCACACCAAGAGGGATAGAAATTAGCCCGACAATTGAGATCATTGGTTAATTTACTTATTGACAAAAGGTTACAAGATAACTTAGGCATATGAAGAACATTATGCAAAGTTAGAGAAGGAGATAACACAATGGATCCTATCCCAGCTATAGTCGAGAGAGAGCCATCAGCTATCTTTATTTTTTTTTCGTTTCCCGCACGTGGATTGTAGGTTGAGAAAATATTTGAACAGCTTGTCATGTGATTAGTTGTTCTAGAGTCAATGATCCAAGAGTCCAGTTGACTAGAATTGACACTAAAAAGGGCAAAACAAAGTTACCTTTTTGGGCTAAAGAAGAAGAGGTATTAAAAATTGTGGAGATTAGAAAAGTTTGTACAAGTGCTCTAACTACTCCCTTGTGAATGGAGACGCTTCTTAATTGACTTGCTGCCCCTGATTCTCTTCATGTGAAGCTTGGAATACACGATTTTCACCTCCTGGTTTTTTCTTCCAATTTTGAGGTTTTCCATGAATATTCCAACATGTTTCCCTTGTGTGCCACGGCTTCTTACAGTAATCACACCAAGGTTTCTTTCTTCTTTCCCCTTCGGATTTGGAGCCTCTTAAAACAATGGCTAAGCTCTTAGTTTCTATCATAGGCTTTGCTACTTGGTTATGCAACATAACTTTCCTCCTAGTTTCTTCCCTTCTAATATCAAAAAAAGCCTCCCGAAGAGAGGGTAAAGGTTGCTTACCTAGAATTCAAGCCCTGACTTCATCTAGCTTAGGATTGAGACCTGCTAGGAGCAAATAAACCCAATCATTCTCCTCCTTCTTCATGATTTTCACACTATCAGAGGTACAATCCCACTCATCATTATAACATTGATCTAGTTCTTGCCATAAAGAGACCATCTCGTTGTAATAAATAGTAACATTATGTTCATCTTGTTTAGATTTCCATAGTTCTGTCTTCAACTCAAAAATCTGAGATGAGTTTTTAAGATCTGAATATGTTTCTTTCAATGCCTGCCACACATCCTTTGCAGTTGGTAAGAAAAGATAGGGTTTACCTATGGTTGGCTCCATGGAGTTGATAAGCCAAGAGGTAACCAACGAATTGACCTCCTTGCGCCTAAATTAGGGTCTCTAGCTTCTGGTTGCTTCACTCCACCTATCAAATGCCCAAGCTTTCCCTTACCATCAATTGCTAGCTCCATAGACTACACCATTCTAGGTAGTTTTTTCCATTGAACTTATGAAAAGTCAATTGAAAAGAAGAACTATGAGAAATCAGATCTACCCCACTGGTTGTTATGATAACCCCTGAACTTGAGCTCTTTGTAGTCTATGTAGAAGAATCAGTAGACTTTCTAGCCCTAGTCATCACCGTTTTGTCCATTTAGGATCTAAATCCAGAGCTTGGCTCTCATACTATATGAGTTGAGAGATAAAAACCCTAATTTTTTTTTGCTTCATCTATTCACTAATGACAAGCTAGGCTATATATAGGGAAGTATGACAACAGATTGCCAAAAAATCACCTATTCTAGTGATAAAATAAATCCCCAAATTTAAGGGATAAATATGATAGAATAAACAAAGTGATAAAAAGATTAAAAAAGGAAGAAAAACATAAAATAAAACCATAAACTTATCCTTAGAAATTAGGAATTGATTCCATGATTTTATCTAACTTTCCAACATATTTATTCTATATATGAGATGTATATGAGACATAGAATTTTATCATAGCTCAAAACTAGTTCACAGCTTATAAACAATAGCTGGACACTTTGTTTGGACAAGATTGTTATGTAATTTGTCTTTAATTAGGAAATGGTGAGTCTCTAACCATTTGAAGTGGAGACACATTATGAACGCATTGAGCATGACCACTTGGAATTATCTCATTTGTTGGAAATACCATGACCGAATGAAAATTACGACAACAGAGTACTAAAGGCATTCATTCCTCAATCCTGAGTGGGTAGTACACCTTTTAATAGGCTGGCTATGGTCTTTGACTAGAATAAAAGTGAGATCTAAATAAAGGTCAATACCTTGACTAGTTGGGATTATAAGATCTGTATATTAGTAGACATTATACCATAGATATGGAATTCATGACTCCTAAGGGATTGAAGAATACCACCTTGATGGTTTTACAAAGATTTAAGATATAAAATCTTGGCCAAGTGTTTAATGAAAATTATTTATTAAACTAAGATTTATTTGAATAAATCTTAAATCCCTTAAATGGTGTGAAATTGGTATTAAGGGATCAAGATGTAATTGGAGGGGTAAAACAATAATTTAAACCTTGCTCTAAATATTGGTATTTCATGAAGGATATTTATGTAAACCTATTGCTTAATGGATAGGGCTTAAACAAAATAATTAATTAAATTAAATTATTAAGCTTTCTGTAAGGAATATTTAATTCAAGATTGCAGTTTTGGACCTATAGTGGAGTAGACCAAAGTCAGTATGTGGCGCCCACTATACTTATGAGATAACAGGGTATTGGGTCAAACTTATTGGAGCTTGTAATTATATATCTATCAAAGTCTCCTGAGTAAGATTAAACCATTTGAACATGAGACTAAATTATGAGAAATAATAATTTAATTTGATTGAGATTTTATTAAGAATTAAATTTTATATATTAAATTAAATATGTTAAATTGTAAATGGGCCTGTTATTTAATTAAACTCATAAGCTAATGGGCTTGATATTTAATTTAATAAGATCAATTAAATAAGCAGTTGGGCTAATGACTAATTGAGCTTATTGGGCCTATTAATTAATTAAATATGATTTAATAAATTAAGAATTTAATTTGGAATTAAAGAGGCCTTCTAGTTATTTAAGTTGGACTCAAATATATAAAAGTTCAATTAGATTTGTATTAGGTTTGTAGAAACCTAATTAAATTAAAAGTCCAATTAGATTTATATTAGGTTTACAAAAACATAATTAAATTATGGGTCTAATTAGATTTATATAAGGATTAAAAGAATCCTAATAAAAACTAGTCCAAGTAATTACAGTTTAACAAGGAAACAAGGGAGCTATATAACATACGAGGGTTTCAATCAAAACCCTAAGAGATAAAAGGGACAAAAAAGTGAATAGTACCTTACATTGGAATTTGTGCCAATCTCAAACCTTTTACCGTGAGCAAAAACGTAAAAGCTTCTAATGTACCCTTGGGATCACGTTTGAGTTGCCTAGACCTCATCTAACATTACTTCCTTTGTATTCTCGGGCTTAATCTAGTCAAGATACACTCCCACAAGTGTTGTTAAGATTGACATTCAGCCATACTTGGGATCCAAGGTGGTGAGAAAGCATAAATTTTTTTTGAAGCCTGTATTTGCTAGATCCTTATCTTGAAGCTATTTCTGCTACGTTGATCCAATCAAATCTAAGTCTAGGGTCCAATACAAGGGTCACCAATCCTTGTACCGATTGTCGATCTCTAAGTCAAGATCATGGAATGGATTCCTCTCCATGGTCTGATGTGGGCAAGAATCCTTCACATGCTTTAAGTAATGGGTAGACAGTCTCCAGGACCACAAGTAGTCGGTGAATCCATGATCCTTTGCTTAAGTCCATACTACCGATGCAGTCTAGTAGGATCATAGAATGAACTGTGGGTGAAACCCGCTAAAGGCACACACATGATATAGGTCCCGAGTGTCATGTGCTCTAGCCTCCACCATGGACAGTGCCAAAGGATCTGAGTATCTGGCATGACTCAAAGCTAGTCAACCTAAGAAGAACATCTCTCAAGTCTCCTCCTCGTATTATATCGGGGGCTATAATGGAAAATATCCCATTTAGTCGGTGCTAGAATAGACAACCTCTATTGTAACCAAATCTGAAAAAGAAAAAAGAGAAAAATAAGAAAAATCTTGCGAAGTGAAGAGCCTGAAAAGGCGTTTTAGGTAAAAATTAAGGCGAGCCCGCTAAGTTGAAAACCTAAAAGGGCAATTTAGGTAAAAGTCAGGGCAAAAAAAGAATTAAAAAAAAGCCCACTAAGTTGAAAACCTGAAAAGGGTGGCTCAGGCAAAAGTTAGGGTAGACTCATTGAGTCAAAACCAGAAAGGGCAACTTAGAAAAAAACTAGAGCATGAAAAAAAAAAGAGAATTTACTAAGTTGAAAACCCAAAGGGGCAACTTAGGTAAAAGTTAGGGTTAAAAGAAAAATACCTGAAGAAGCAAAACGCTACTGCTAAACTTTTAACTCTAATCAATCCTATCACGGTCCAACCCAATTAATGTCTCAATAAGCATTAAGGGAATTGTTGTGAAACTAGGTCCTATCTAAGGTATAATGGTCACAAGATGTGGGTCACCAAGACTATTTGGTGAGACCAATAGAAACTATGCAAGAAGGCAGAACTGAAAAAGGTGAAGCCAACTGGATGAGGTCCTATCCATCATTTCAAACAAAGGCAAGATGGAAGGCAATGTCACTCTACCACCTCTGGTGTGAATACCTATTGTAGAAATAAAAAAATCGAAGAAGTCGACAAGATCAGATATAGATGGTGTCTCAATAGTGGGCAGAGTGATGCTCTTAGAACTGGATCAATGACAACATAGTATGGCAGGGAATTCCTCATATAAGGGGCAAAGTGCTTTCCTATTGAAGCGAAAGACGTGATCGTGAGAATCCTAAAAGGTTGTGCACTCTTTAAGAAAAGGAATGTCTAGTTTCACATGTTGAAGTAACTTCAAATTGTAGAGACCATTGGATTCAAATCGCTTCTAGTCATCATCCTTTAGAAGCTTCAAGAAAGGTTGGAGGTCTTGAGAAAGGCCTTAGACATGTTGAATAGTACGAAAAGGAATTGAGAAGTATGAACGAAAACTCAAGAAATGAGGGAGGAAGTGTTGAAAGGTGTGAAAAACAGTGGTGAGAGGCAACACTTAAATAGTTTAAGAAACAAAGCAAAAAAGGCAAGAAAGGGAAGGACCACTAGCAAGCAGTAGAACGATTATCGACCACCTGTTCCATTGCTAGTCGGTAGTGGTAGGATAGTTAACTAATGGTGGTTAGGGCAAAAGAGGCAGATATACCAGTACCAGAAGAGAAGCCCTCGATCTCTTCCCATGATGTGCAGAAGAGCTACTGGCACGGCTGGAAGCACCGCGAGTAGTACTAGAAGGAGGATGAGGAACCTCATCAGCAAATTGACCTAGCCTAGCATATAACAAAATGGTTCAAGCCCATTTAGCATAAGAAACTGTCATCACTTGGGAACTTAATCTCACTCAAGTGAATCCTATCTGTTAATTTGGCACCTTTGGCTCTATAGCTAGATCAATTGAGTCTATCATCAGAACTGGTGGAGAAAGATGAATCAAATGATGCTTTGGGCCTTTGAACCAATCACAAACTCAGTTACCTAGATACCACATCATGCTGTCAACACATGGAAGAAGAATGCAGTTGATAAATTGGGTAGTAACCCTTATAGCAGCTGACCAACCCTCAACATGCCTGCACCACTCAAAATGAATCTGCGGAGAATAGAAATATGGTTAGATTATGATATAAATGAAATACTGACTACAATATCTTTTACCTTGTTCCAGGTCATCGTGTAGATGTAATCATGAAAGAAGTCTAGCTCATGAGATCTCTCAAGCATTACATGGTATGCAACCCACTTTTCATCCGTGGGAAAGAAAAGTCCTGACAAGCAGGAAGTAGGGAAGGCAGGATGCCCAACTTATAGGCCTTCATCTATGATAAACAAGACAAAATTAGAAATAGAATTTATACAAAACACAAAGATATAAAAGAAGAAAAATTACCTCAAGCAAGTGAGCGAAGCCGGTAATTGCAGTGATGCCTAGACATGCATGATATAAACCAAAATATAAATGATCAATAGCAACATGAACCTAATCAAAAGTCCTCACTTGATCAAGATCCCAGAAGGCAAGAAGCAGAGTCAAGAAGCCAGTGTTCAACGCATTGGCAAAAAGCGTTGAATCGAGCAGATACATGATGAAGCTATGTGCATATTGATCCACCTCAACTGAAGTCAGGTATGATCTTATCCTCTAATTTTCACATAATGTGGTGTACCAAATCATATTGTTCTTAATCATCACATTGCCCTTAAGAAGCGGGCGAACTAAATTCCTTTGATCCCCTGAATCCGCAATGCAAGCATCGATGGGTATAACCTTTGTACCACACAGAAGGTCGATTAGAGCGGTAATGTCAAATGTCATGACAATCATCTCCCTTTATTAAAAGATGGAAAGTGTGAGTGAGTCGTATCCATCAATCTCTCACATATACCAGCAGGTGCTCGACGATCGGTGTGCAGAGAGGCATGAGGAAGAGAAGTGATAAACTCATAGAAGCCGGTAGCAGCAATCCTATTTCTAACAGCGTCATTCTCTATCGCTAAGATCTAAAAAATGGCGCACACATTTTGTTCTCATGGAAGTCTTGAGGAAAGAAATTGAAATCTCTAGATGAATACATGCCTCGAAAATTACTAGAAAATGGAAGACTAAAGAATGAAGAAGAATGCTTACGTGGTTGATCATGTGGGAATTGACATCATAAACAATGGGCACCTCCTAGTCCTTTGGAAGCCCTCTTAATGTTGATCTCCATATTGGATCTTTCTCATTCAAGTCAAGATGGACTAGATAACCCACCGTTAGAAAGAGGGAGTCAAAACGAGCATGTAGGAGAAAACCAAAGGCATATCGGATGAAAACTGAAGAAATGGTGCGTGAATGAAACAGAGGGAGGCAAAGGTCCTTATATAGAACTTCCATCGCTAGGTGGCTATCCCTTTAATAAGGGGCACAAAGGTAAAAGACCAAAAGAAAAAAGAAAGAAAAGAAAGGAAAGAAAAGAAAATAGAGAGAAAGAAAGAAAGAAAGAAAAAAGAATGAGGAAGAAGAGAGAGAAGAGAAAGAAAGAAGAGAGAGAAAAAGTGGAGGAGAAAGAAAGAAAGAAGACAAAAAGGAAAAGAGAAGAAAAACTGTACATTGACCTTAAGGCATTGAAATAATATTCAAATGATTTGATAACAAGCACTCGACCATGGTAATAGATTAGCAACTCACAAGAAAAAGAAAATTAACATCATTCGATAGAATCTTTCAACTAGACCATATGGAAGAATTCCTCCAGAGACCAAAAAGCAATTTGCCAAAAAACATATTGAACGAGGTAAAATTTGAATTGATTTGAAATCATCAAGAGATGTTTAATATTTTACAAGAATTTCGAAGGACAACAGAGAGATCCCTAATGAATTTGAGAATCAACAATATGATATGAACTTCCCTAGTGAAGGGTCATACAAATGCGAAATCTGAAGAAGTCAAGAACAAAGAATGCCAAAGCATAGCGAATCAAGAATTTTCTTTAGTGGACTAGAGGCAATCCAAAACAGAATGAAGAATACTCTAAAAAGAGGCATGAAACCCAACAAATGCAAAGTTTGAATAGATCAAAGAAGAATGAAAAAAGCCAAAGGCAGAAAGAATGAAAAGGTCTAAAGATCGCAATGCAGTGCATGATAGACGTTTTCTTGATGAGCATGCATTAGAAGAAACCCTAGGAAGTAGGTCCACTTAAGAATTTTAAGCCCTCAGAATAGGCAGAAACCCTAAGAAGAGGCACACTAAAGAATGTTGAAAACCCTAGGAAGTAGGTGCATTTAAGATTTTCTTTACCCTTAAAATAGGCTCACTGAAGAGTGCTAACAAACCCTAGGAAGTAGATGCACTGAAGAGTTTCTATTAGAAACCTTAAGAAGTAGGTGCACTTAAGAGCGTCTTAAGCCCCTAGAATAGGCATATTGAAGAGTGCTAACAAACCCTAAGAAATAAGTGCGTTGAAGAGTATTTTATCTTAGCATCATAAGGATGCACTTCATACATTAGAAGGATGCATTTGTCTGCACTAGAAGGGTACACATTGTGCATCATAAGGATGCACCAGTCTGCACTAGAAGAGTGCATTGCATGGATTAGAAGGATGCATTCTAGCCCACTTGAGGGCACATCAGCCCTTGAGTAGGCACACCAACCTTTGAATGGGCACGTCAACCCTTGAGTGGGCACATCAGCCCTTGCGTGGGCATACCTCTCTTGTAGGAATTGAAAGAGGAAAGCAGAAGATGAGAAGTCTAACATAATGCAAATAAAGGTGAAGATTCCAAGATGAGAAGGGGAAATATGAAGTAAGAGCACTTTGTCGATCTTTGTGTTTTACAAACCTCTCCAAAGTAAGGGGCAAGCCATAGACACTGGATTTTGGAGGCTCAATGATGAAGTGAAGATGAATGTCGAGCAATGGAAATGATAAAATACACTTGGAAGCAAAAGGAAGAAAACTGACTGAGAGTTTCAAAAACTAACATATGACTTTAGAAAATCACATAAATTAATCCAAGAGAAATTGATGATTAGTCAATATTGTTGCGAAGCTATGGATATCTAGTTTTCAGAGTACTTACGGATAACAAATAGAAGTTAAACTTGAAAAGTGACACACAATTGAACGGACAAAGATAGAAAGAGGACTGCATTGAAAAAATGTGAAAAAAGGAGGATTTGTGGGCCACAATCAGCTAGAGATTGTAGGACAATCGATCGATTGGCCCACTATCGGTCGGCGGTCCTCCCATAGTCGGTCGCGTGTTCTCCATGTAATTTTGGAAAATTACACCTCCGACCTTCCATTTTTGTTTATTTGCTTCCTTTTTCAACTCAACCTTTTAACTATATAAACCCTCATCCTCCTTACTTTTCAACACACATCCAAATCATCTCTACTCCCTCTTGAAGACAATTTTGAGAATTTAAGGAGTCTTTTCTAGTTCAATATTTTTCTAAGCGTTCTATTGCTCTAAACCCAGAAATGGTACGTCTTGAGAGCAGTCCTCTCTTCTCCCTCTATTTTTTTCTTCTTTATTTTCTTGCTTAGAATTAAGCATGTTTAGGCTTATTCATGCTTAGAATAAGCATATTTAGGATTTATTTCAATGCTTAGGAGCATCTTTAGGGTTATCATGAATTGTTTTAACCCTTATTTGTTTTGCAGGGTGGAAATGTGTGCCAAGATAAGTTATCTTTCCCTCATTTATTAGAAACATGTTTAGGAGTTTATTTTCCTTTCGAATGCTTAGAATCATGCCTAGGAGCACATGTTTAGAACCATGCTTGAGAGCACATGATTAGAATTATACTAGGAAGACTTACGATTTGAAGCATGCTAGAAAATAACATAGAATAGGCAAGAATTGCTTTGATTGATTGAAATTGCCATGGTTATCTTGATTGTTTGATTGAATTGGCCTAGAATAGCCATCTTTTGTTATGATTGATTGACATAGGCTAGAAATGCCATGCTAGGCTAAAATTGCCATATTTAGAATTTTAATCAAATGCTAGAATTGTAATAGGCTAGAATGCCAGGATAGAATTATCAAATTTAGGTTGAAGTCCCATGATTTTAGATTATGACTTTGTTTGGATTGATCAATTTATTATGAATGTATGAATATGCCATGAATATACTATGATTAGAATGATGCCATGAAGTGATAGTGGACTCACATTGATGGTAAGGGACCATCACTAAGAATGATAATTGCGCATGTATGAATATGCATCTAGAGGTTTGATAAATATTGAATAGACTCACATATGGTGGTGAGGAATTCCTTATTTATCGAATCTCGCATTGATTGATCATATTGAAGATGTGATTTACATTATTATTTTATGACTCGTATGAATGAATGAATATTTGAAGAGTTTAGAAGTAGAATTACTTTATCTATTTGTTGAATAACACGTTGATGTAATCCCATCCTCTATCCCCTATGTTTGAAGGGAATCATAACTCTATTCTCCTTCATCTTTCTCTGTATGAATATACAACAATTATTGGTTGAATATATCTCATATGTCTTAAAGAAGATAAAATTAGAAATGTGCGCATAAAATGAATGGCTTAAGCGGGCTGTATAACAATTTAAGTTATTTTTATTTGGTATACCCTAGTAGAGGCTGGATTTTGATCCAGGCGAGGTGAATGGCTCGTACCGAATTCTGAAGGGATAAGGGTAATTTAGGTCCTGAAGTGAGGGATCAAATTCCCCCATTCATTGCTAATTGAATAATTGGGTGGCGACTCCATTTCTCCAGGTGTGCCTATGACTTGTTTGCATTCCTTTAGGTCTTGAAAGAGGTTTTGACATAGTGTCGTTGTCGCAAATGTTTTGCAACACAAAAACCCCGTTCACAGGCTATTCCCTAGAAGTTCATAAGCTTTGATCGAGAGACAAATAACTTTGGTGATGGTACCATGTCTTATCATTCGACCTCAAATCATAGGCAAAAATTCCAACACCTACAATTTGCCCCCCATTTTGGAGGGGTTTGTGGGAAAACAAACATTGATAAAGTAACACTTACCTTGTTTTTGTTTTGTCTAGGTTAGATGTTTGAACCTAACTTTGCGTACTTTCCGGCTTGAAGACTTGGAGACCTCTCTAGTCTTGTTTGAGCCTTGGTGGTTGATAGACTTCTATGGTAAGGTTGATCCCTGATGGCTAATAGACCTCTTTGGTTAGGTTGAGCCTTGGCAGCTGATTGGAGCTCTGGTAGTTGATAGACCTCTTTGATTAGGTTGAGCCTTGGCTTGGAGTTTTGAGGTTCTGAGTTCCACTGGGGAAGAGACTAAATTCTAATTTTGAGATCTTGAATTCCACTAGGGAGTAAAAAATTGATTTAAGCTCCCTTAGGGAAGAAATCAGATTTTAAGTTAGGTTTCCACTAGGAAAGAAAGTTTAAGATTGGGACTTGTGCTCCATTAGGGATTGAATTTGTGCTTGATGTGACTACACGAGACACTTTAGGGTAGTAATGTTTTAGGATTTAGGCTCCACTAGGGATAAAACTAGACTAGTGTTTGTTTTTGGATCTAGATTGAGGTTGTATCAAAGTTTTGGACTTTTAGATTCCACTTGGATGAATTTGGACTCATTTATTTTACTAAGGAAGAAATTGAATTAGGCTTCACTGGGAATAAATTTGAACTTATTTTGGAATCTTTAGGGTTTGAATTCCACTAGGGAAGGCATCAAATTTGTGGCTCATAATTTGGAGTATGGCGTGATTCATAATTTTAAGGTTATGCTCTAAAATTTGAATTCCACTAGGGATAAAATAGGACTGATATTTGTTTTTGGACTTTGATCTAACTGGGGAAGAAATTCTTGGTTAAAGGATTTTTTTAGGTACTTAGATATTGTCGTGAGAGCTGGTTCGGTCACATTTGATTTTCGAAAGCTAATGTTTGCTCTCTGAACTGAGGCACTGGTGTGACTTTTGAAATCTGGAAGGACTTTGGTGTTTTTCCAGATTCTGGGGGGACTTTCCTGCAAAAAGACCTAAAGTAGCACTTTGTTAAGTTGTGCACCTTGTCTTAGTGTAGATGTGCGCCTATTTTGTAGGATATTCGAATCATGAATTTCCTTCTTCTCCTCATTTATGTAAATCTACCATATACCCTAAGCCCTTTTTCTCTAAACTAAAAAACTCCTCTTCTTCATACTACGGACGCTCAACAACAACCAACAAATCCTTCAGCTTTGGAGATTCATCTTTTCCTCATTATCTTACTACTACTGAGGCCAAAATAGAAGGCTACCTTGAAGCGACTTTCAACAAATCAAGAGCTCTTGATCTTGGCAAACTAAGACAAGCACATCACCTCTTTGGTAAATCTCCTTGCCTTTTTCCTTTGTTTTGGTTAATTTTTGCACATTTTCTATATATTTTTTTTATTTCTACAATTGTTGGATGAACAGGCATGCACCTATTCTGTTTGGAGGTAGGAGATGACTAGTGTAGGCATACGGCTACTCAAATGGGTGTGGCACCTACTCTGCTAATTTTCTGCTTTAGGACACCAATTGGCGTGCTCCTCTAGCATGACATGTGTCTACCATGAATAGGATTGTGCTTAAATGCTTTAGGCATGCATTTTTTTGCCATGGGCATATGCCTATTTTATGCCATTCTTGTTGTTCATTTTGATTTTTCTTCCTTTGTCTTCTTTCACAACATCTTTACTTGTCTTCTACACAATCTTTCTTTTTTGTAGGTTGACCGCACCCACAAATGTGGGGGATCTCTTACCAAGGCTTATGCATGGTATGACCAGATCCACAATGCCAACGTGAAGAGGCATATAGATCGACACGGGATCTCTACATTCCTGAGTTATCTTCTGGTGAAGAGGAAATGTATTGAATGTCATGCCTTCTTTGCTCTCGTCGAGAGGTGGATGGATACTACCCACTCCTTCCACTTCAATTTTGATGAGATGACTACCACTCCTCAAGACATTGCTACTATTTTGGGCTCTCCTTGCCAGGGGACCCTAGTCCCATTTGACTACTACCTAGAAGCATCCCCTTATCGTGATAATGTCATTGCGAAACTTTTGAGCCCTGAGGTAGTGATAAGGGGCGTCCATGCCATCTCCTATGACCAGCTGATGTAGTATTGGCAATGGTGTGATGATGATGAGACTATTTCTATGCTTATAGGGGAGGAGCAGCTTGCACACAACTTTATCTTCTTTTTGTGGTGACTGCGCTTTTCACCATCACCTCCAACCATACAGAATTATATCTCCTTTTGGTACTGAAGGATTTGGATGTGGCAAGCACTTTTGATTGGGCTTTGATAACCCTTGCTCATCTTCACTTTTACTTGGATTGAGCTTGCTGAGGCAATGAGGTGGTTAAGGGCTTCGCGCCTATTATTGAAGTATGTTGTTTTTGCTTACATTTCCCTTCTTCTATCTCTTGATTTTCATTCTGATTTTCTTTTTGATTTTCTTATAGATATGGGCATATGAGCTCAAGCTTCTACCTCTTCCTGGCCCTTAGAATAAAACCAAATCCTTTCCACATGTTGTCTGCTGGTCTTAGGGGCATTGTGAGCATGATGACTCTCGTAACATCTATAGTTTCTGTACCTACACTCATCGTCTTATTTGAGACGATGTAAGAAGAAAAAATTGAGTTAGTTTCATATTGTTTTCCATTCTTTTCATTCATTTACCTGTTTATTTGTGATCTTTGTAGGTGCATAGGTATTGGTAGGGTAGTCAGACACACTAGACTCGTGCCATGAGGGACATATACCCTATTCTCTAGACCCGTCTTCAAATGATTGACCTAGATTGTGCTATATGGTTTCTAGGTGACTGTGTGGCTGATTAGGTTAAGGGTCCTGAGAGACATGGTGTTCCTCTCTCTCCTGTTGGCTTGATGATCAACACACTACGATTGGCTAGAGATCCCATATTTGATGATTATATTGTAAGGATTCCTCTTGACTGGGTGAGCTTTTCTGCTACTACTATCATACTTACATGCATCATTAACCACTGGGCTTGGAGAGCGAGTACTAATATTCTAGATTGATGCATTTTGGTTAAAAACTCGAAATAGCAAAACCTTGGGTAAAAATAGCGCTTGGCGTAGATATTGCGCTTAAATTATTTTTATCTTTTTTAAAATAGAAAATCCTATGAATAATAGAGAAACTCCATGAAAGAAAGATTAATGATTCATATAAATTACTTAATGGGAAATGCCCCGAAAAAATCCACTAAGTAACTAATAATCCTGTTAGGCAGAAAAGGGTAGTTATCATCCCCTTTTCTGATGAATCATACAGTCCTATGATTTCATTGACTAATAAGATTATCAACTGAATTGTAATTCCAATCAAAACGACCAAAAAGGATATATGAGTTAATATATGCTCTAAAGTTGAAAATATCATAAATCAAATTGAAAGCCAGATTTCCTCAAGTACATGGAATGGAAATCCAAAATGAAATTCATTAAACTATCCCCAAAATAAAATAAATCAAAATGAGATTTTGATTTTTCGCGTAACAAAGGATTTACTTTTTACTAATAGAGTCTAGCCGCTGCTCTTCTTTAGATCCCTTGTTTCACCTCGATAGTATCATAAATCGGATTCAGGTAGAAGAAATGAATGCATTTCCATACTATTAAGTAAGTAAACTACTTAAAATATAATTTGAATTATGTCACCTTACTTATTCTATTGGATCTTATAGAGCCTATTCATGCACGACATACTTAGGTATGATCATAGAAAAGACTCTCTCTAAGCGAAACAACCCATCCCTATCCTCTCTATAGGGTGGTGCTTGGAACAAAGACACATTTGGTTGTGAATTCCAATATAGTAGATCAAAGCATATTTCTATGTAATAGTTTTACACTGATTAGGCTCATACTTCTCTTCTTTCTATCCATCTCAGAATGTATGATATGATTAAGAAAGTGATGGTGATAGCAACAGGTGGCGTTGGTGAGGACAAAGGTGTAGTACAAGGTGCTGACAGAGGTGCCAGTGGTAATAGAGGCACTGATGGCTGAGCTTCTGGTTCTAGTGTGCCTATGTCCTCCAATCAAGTTTGTAAAAGGGCTAGGACTAACCTTTTCCAGTCGTGTGGGTGTTTCTTCGACTACTGGGCCTTTAGGGGTCGTCATTGAAGACTACCGTGGTAATAGAGGCGCTGATGGTTGAGCTTCTAGTTCTAGTGTGCCTATGTCCTCTAGTCAAGTTTGTAAAAGGGCTAGGACTAACCTTTCCAGTCGCGTGGGCCTTTCTTCGACTACTGGGCCTTTAGGGGTCGTCATTGAAGACTACCGTTCTATCCCTAACAGCCACGTATAGGTATGTAGGGATGATGGGATTATCTAAAGGGTGGAGCTACAGTCAGAGGAGTCCATGACAGTCCATCTCCTTCCTAAGGGTAACACTCATGCGGGTCTTTTTCCTTGTGGTTCTTTTTTATTTTTGGGCTTATCATTGAGTAAGTCTGATTTTGTTTTTGTCTCTCAGGTTTCTAGAGTTATGTGGCAAAGGAGTAGATCTGCCAGTTATTTTTACATAATCAAGTAAACAAAAAATCACTTGTGGGGTTACATATATGCATGAATAAATGTTTTCTTATTTTCTTTTTTTTTTTTTTGGGTTAGACGACCCTTTGAAATAAGCTTCAGACTAACCAAGAGCTGAAGCATCGCCTTCAAGTGGCTCGTGAAGAAATTCTTGATGAAAAGGTCGAGGAGGAGGATGCTTGAGAGGAGTAGGTATACGGGCCAGAGGCGGCTTAGGAGAGTAACTAGCCAGTTGAGGAGAAGGGTGATCAGGATGCCAGTGGTGTGGGTGATAATGTTGAGGGTGAGGCTGATGACGCCGAGGGCGAGGATGAGGAGGAGGAAAGGAGTTGTGAGTTTGACAACTCTAGTGAGGAGGAGGAGACCGATAAAGAGTATTGTGGTAGTGGCAAGGAGGGATTTTATCCCTTCACTCTCTTTCTATTCAATTCTTTTGTTCATTTTCTCTATAGACATAGGCCTTTGAACTTCAATTGGAGTGATTTGCCCCCAGTTTTGCATTTTGTACATATTTGGATGTTTATAATGAATGAATAAACTCTGTTTTTCTCTTCCTTCTTTCGCATAAAGACACTATACATAGGAAGATTCGGTGTGAAATGAGTTTACTTTGTTGTCAATTGTACAAAAAGTGAATCAAAATGAACATTTCAATTCTGAACGTTATAAGCTGCTTGCTTGGCATATAGGCGTACGCCTATGAAGGATCCCACATTGACTTCTGATGAAGATTAGAGTTGCCTCTTCTCCTATAAAGCACTAACAGTTCCTTTCTTCATCCCATGTTATCACACCATGAGTGAAGCTAGTTTGGAGGTTCTCCAAGCTCAATTGATGCTAGTCAACGATACCGAGTGGCACATGTTATAGTCTAACAGTCTTTTCGGGTTGAGACACCCAAAAGAGGTCAAACTAGATATCCCTTTTCTTAAGTAAATTTTTGGGATGTGTTCAATCATGTTTTTTGATTTAATGGTCAAAAGTTATGTCCATTGTATAAAGAGTTTAATGCCATCTTGGTTACTTCTACATCTAATACCAAGGAGATCATAAGGCCGCCTTTGAATCTGCCCACACTGTATGATTTGGCAGGCTTCTTTCACATTCCTCATGATGTGATGGGCATACATACTATAGACTTTAGGGTCATGCTGCACTCTTTAATGCCTCTGATTAGGTCTATGGAGAGGGTTCCATTTCTTGACTTGGCATTGTAGACACTAGATTTTTTAGACTTCATGATATAGTGAAGATGAACGTTAGCAATAGAAATGATAAAAATGCCCTTGGAAGCAAAAGGAAGAAAGCTTTTTAAAAGCTAACACATGACTTAAAAAAATCACATAAATTAATTTAGGAGGAATCTGATAATGAATCATATACCATTATGAAGCTATGGATGTCTAGTTTTTAAATAATTTTACGAATCGCAAATCAACGTTGATCTCAAAAAGTTAAGCGCGATCAAATGGATGAAGGTCGAATGTGGACTACATTGTAAAATACGAAATAAAAGGGACCAATGGGCCACAACTGGCCGGCGGTCCACCCACAATCTATTGGTTGTCCCATTGCCGGTAGGGGTCCTCGCTGGCTGCTCTCCTTGTTTATTTGAAAAATTTCATAAAAATCCTCTGTTTTTATATTTTGCTTCATTTTTCATTTCCAACCATCAACTATATACACTCTCCTTGGCTCACTTTTCAACACACATCGATATCATCCCCTTCTCCCTCTTGAAAACACACTTGAGAATTCAAGGATTCTTTTCTAGTTCAATATTTTTAGGCATTTTATTGCTCTAACCCTAGAAAGGGTATGTCTTGAGAGAAGTCCTCTATTCTCTTTCCTTTTTTCTTTTTATTTTTCTTGCTCAGAATTGAGCATGTTTACATTTATTTATGCTTAAAATAAGCATATTTAGGATTTATTTTTATGCTTAGAAACATGTTTAGGTTCTTATGAATTGTTTAATCCTTATTTTGTTTTACAACGTTGAAATGCGAGCAAGGTAAATTATCTTTCCCTCTTTTAATAGAAACATGTTTACGAGTTTATCTTGTTTATGAGTGCTTAGAATCATGCCAGGAATTGAACTTAAAGATTGTTTTGAAGCGTGCTAGGTGACACATCCGAAAAAGGATTGTCTCTCAAGTATAGGAGTGTCGAAGTAATAACCCTGGTGAGACCGGGGTCGATCCACGAGGAAGGAGATTTTAGCGCTACAAATTATATGCTAAGCAAATATGATATAATTGATTCAAAGATATGACAAGACAATATCAACAATAGATAAGAATAATTAAAATACGCAAGTAAAAGGAATTAACACAATAATAATGAAAGCTAAGGTTAGGGGATCCGCCCTTGATATTTCAAATAAGGATAATTAACCCATTTTAGTTATATGAATTATATTTGTTTCATTACCAATATTTATACCACTTCTTGTAAATGGGTTCAAGCATCCAATGTGCCAATCATCATATGTCTACAACAAATCAAGGTTCCTAACTAGATTCGTGTCGGTAAGGAAGAACCATACATCATCTAGAAAGGATCCAAGCATTTGATGTGCCAAGGATTGTCGACAATGGATCAAGACCTCCACTTTACGAGTGGTGTCAAGATTGATTAAGAAATTAAATATAAATCATATTGAATAAACATTATAAGATTAAGATTATTAAGCACATATTAAGGGTTAGAGAATCTTTATTCTCATATCAAGGGTTTCACCCTTTCACCTTAGCAAAAGAGAAATTAGAAGAACATTATAATAGAAAGAAAATAAAATGTAAGAAAAAGGAAATTCATTAATAACATAAACACACAAAACACAATACAAGATCCTAGCCAAAGCCAAAATGTTCCAGCCAAGGCCAAGATGCCCTAATGGGTCACAAGGCACCTCTATTTATAGATACATCCAGGGGCAAACTTGTCAAATTACAAGGGCATAATTGTCAAATATTAGTTGTAAATATCTTTGACAATTGGGATCATTAGGCACCGACTTTGACCATCAATTTTTACATTGAAATGTTGAGAATTTTAATCACATATCTTCATGAAAGTTGTAGATATTTTTCTCAGCTTTCTAGAACATATTGATTTGCACAATTTGGATACGTATTTTGAGAGACACGGTCCAAATATTGAGGCCTAGTCAGACTGGGCCGAGACTGTAGATGGATTCACTTCAAGCCTAATTTTGGTCCACTAAGAGGCCGAATTTGATGATACTTGTGAAATGCAATCTTGTAGAAAATTGAATCAGCTTTCCAAGGCATTAAGAATTGCACCATTATATTTTATAAATAGAGAGTTATGCCCATTTTACCGAACCTATAACAAAACCAAAATTAAGAGGAAGTTAATTCCAAAGGTGCAAAGACTACAAATATGTTTAAGTTGAGGAATTTAATGACACTATTAATACAATATGATGAACTAAGCTCTTATTAAACATACATATTTAAGTGTTCATCACACCCCCCAACTAGCTTATTGCTAGTCCCTAGCAATTAAAGCGTTGTTATTTAGAAGTGATTTATAGAATTTTACATCCAAGGTGGTCATTATTGCACTCTCCTTGATTTTATCCAAATAAACAAACTCTCAACCATTATTATTATTATTATTATTTTTATGACTCATGTACCCTTCGGTCAAGATATCTATAAACCTTCTTTTTGTGCTTAGTCAACACATGACTATGGGGCTTATTAGAAAGAAGCCATATCGGTTCTAATATTTGTTAAGGCTAACAACCTTAGGTAAGGGGCATTTATTCATTTTATATGTATATATATATATTTTTTTTCTTTTTTTTTTTAAGGATTGCATCTTTAACCCATGTAGCGAGCCTTAGGCTAATGACCCCCAGACCAGTTGGCCTTAGGGCATTAGGTGTTAAGACATCCCTTCGAGCTTAACGACTCGGGTTGCCGATGCTTTATTTTTGCTTAGAAACTTGTGGATAGTGCAATGGTTAATCCCATTAAGCTTTTTCCTTAATCCATGTAGCGAGCTTTGGGCCAATAGCTCTCAAACCAGTTGGTCTTAGGATATTAGGTGTTGAGGCACCCCTCGGGCTTAATTGCTCGAATTTAGGAGGCTACGAGACCAAACTTATCCACAATTACTTTCTCTTTTTTTTCTTTTTCACTTTTTTTTTCACTTTTTTTTTTTAACTTGCCCCTTCCTTTGTGTTGTTAGCCTAAACAAAACAAAAGAACTCAATATTACAACATTTCATTTTGCCATCCACAATCATGCATCAAGGTATGTGTGTGTGTGAAGAAAGGTTCATGATTACTTGCTTAACGAGTACATGAGCACACAGTTTATTAAATGATAATGTTGTGAGAGTTCATAGATTTGAATAATTCAAAGTGAAATGAATAAGAACTCCTTGTTATAAAATTCAAAAATCAAGACTATATAATATCAAGTTAGCTAAAATGAGTTCACAAAATCAAAATAAAATGACAAATTGGTTAGAATGGGTTTTAAGAGTTCAAACTGGTCCTCTTTACTCTGCCATTCCTGACCCAGAATACGTCTCAAGAGGATTTGAACTCCTTACACCGTACTCTGAATCTAATTACTAACTCACTTTTTTTTTCTAAGAAAAAGAAAATTCAAGACACACTTATGTCTACTATCCTTCCTTCCCAACCAAATGAAACATTATCCTCAATATTTAAATGTAGAGAAATAAAGCATAGGAGCCATTATCTGAAGCTTTTGTTATTCAAGAGAGATGACCTGAAAGACTCATAAATAAAATGATGCAAATAAAATAAAAGACAAGGAATTTAAAATTGATGGCACACATGCATAGGTAGTTGTGACTGTGGCTCACATCTTCCTCTGGTTTTACATCCAGAAACGGCTTAAACACCTTCTATGAGTTGGGGATATGCTTCCCATCCAGTTTTCTTATAAACTGGCAAACATGGTCGTTTTGAGTCAGATTCCCAAGACTATAGCATTCCTGCTCATCTCGGAATTGTGTCCACAAGTTAAAAATTTCACGTTGCACAAGTCCACAAGAATGCGTCTCAAGAGTCACTCGAATATCATCCAAGGACTCCTTACTCAATCCATCCTTGATGAACTGTAGCTTATCCTCTCGATTGTTAGACAAATATCTCAAGGAGCGGCAACGCTGGTTACAAGTCCATCTTGCACATTTGTGACAAACTTGTAACCTTTTTGCTCTTCGCTTTTTGGCATAAGAGCTTTTTCCCAAACCTGGTATATGGGAAACAAGATTATCTGAAAACTCACAAGAGAATCGAACCTTGGCTTCAATTAACCATCTTAAATCAGCAGGAATACCCTTACGTATCAACAACCTTAGTCTTTCTGCACGAGCTTTATAAATTTTAAGCAAATCATTTTGAGGAAGAGAGGGAAAATGTTTGTGCAATTTTGAGAGAATGGTATCCATGTGAAGAAAATGAGAGAGAAGAAAAGAAAATGGATACAAGGTGAGCAACAGTTTTTAGGGAATTGAAAAACCGACTTTAAAAGCCATGGAGTACCGTATCCGCCACTTGACCGGGAAATAAAATAAAAACACACAACTAAAATAAACGCACACAAAATAAAATAAAAACAAACTAGAAATGATAGCAAAAATCAAGAATAAAAATAAAAATGAAAATATGGCATAGATGGATAAAATTTGATCAATCATTATAAAGAAATGCAAAAAGAGGAATCTCTTCGAAAGTGATTTACCACGGTAAAAAATATGCCATTGAGGTGGTACCTTTCTTTTTCCTTTATTTGTGAAAATGAAAGAGATTACCACTATCTGAGTTTGTTTGTCCTTAAAGCATGCATTATTGAGTGTGCATGTTTCTTCCTGCCTTTTTTCGAACCATGGCTCCCACATCTTAATCTCCTTCACCTCTACAAAATCAAGCAATGAAAATTCTTTAGAAGCAACGGGCACTAGTTGCATACTTGGTTCAAAAGAACTAAGTAACCCGATTTCCGAAGGAGTTGAAAAATTCTCATTTTGGATATAGTCTTCCATGTTAGTTTTTGTCCTATTAGCTTCCTCATTTTCATCATGCTCGAAAAATTCATTAATATCAAAATTTTGGTTAAATTCCTTTGCATGATGCATAAGTGAGGATTCGGTCTTTTCTTTGTTAGGTGTAAGTTGATTAACCTCTTCCTTACCCTTTAGGATTGATTCATCATCTTTCTCATAAGGGTTAGGAATATGTTCTTGATCAACCTTACCATCATGAAGAGCACTTACCGAATCTTCGAGAAGAGCACTTACCGAATCTTCATCTAGATGTTGGCTACTTGGATTACTCACATGTGGATTGATGAGGTTTGGCTCGAGTTGAGATGGAAACACACCTTTCTCATGAGTACTAAATGCAAATGCAAGTTTTTCAAGAGCATCATTCAAGTTTGCCATAGTTTGAGCAACTTGACTATTAAAAGCCTCTTGCTTTGCAATGAATGAATTCCATGTTTCTTCAAGATCCTTATAAGATGCATGATCATGAGCTTTTTGAAAATTTTGACATGATTGAAAGGGAGGTTGGTAAGATTGTGCATGATTATCATTCCTCCAATCAAAATTCAAGTGATTTTTTCCATCCAAACTTTTGTGAGTAAGGATTAGGATTTGACCTTTGGAAAGTGTTTAAAACATTGGTTTGGTCATGGAAGCTTTTCCTAAAGGTAGACACAATTGGGCAATCATCCGTAGGATGATCACTAGAATTACAAGTTTGACAGACAATTTCTTGCATAGACCACATTTCTAAGTCCTCGACTTTCCTAGCTAGGGATGTAAATTTAACATGTAGATCATGATTCTCCCTAAAGTTATATATGCCTCCACTAGACGTTCTTGGTACCTCATAGGTGCCAACATTGTTCCAATTTTGGGCATTTTTTGCTAGTAAGTCAAGGAAATCCATGGCTTCATCAGGGTCTTTATTTTCAAATTGTCCATTACACATTAATTCTACCATTTGCCTAGCTTGATGTGTAAGACGTTCATAGAAAATTAGAACTAGTTCGCATGTTTCCAAACCATGATGAGGACAAGTATTAAGCAATGCTTTATACCTATCCCAACATTGATAAAATGTCTCTCCTTGTTTTTGAGTGAAATTGATGATTTGATTTTTGAGAGAATTTGTTCTATAGGGAGGAAAGAATTCTTTAAGAAATTGTTGTTGTATTTCATCCCATGAGCTAATGGATCTTGACCTAAGATTTTGTAGCCATGTCTTAGCTTTATCTTTTGGAGAAAAAGGAAAAAGTTTTAATCGAAAGATGTTTATGCTATAATTTAGGTCACTGTAAGTATTGCAAAACTCTTTAAATTCTCTCAAGTGCAAAAATGGGTTTTCAACATCTAGGCCATGAAAGTGAGGTAAGAATTGAATGAAATCTGACTCATGGTCAAAATATGTTGCATCATGAGGGAAGACTATGCAAGATTGTGCACAAGTTCTCATAAGATTCATGCAATCCATTTATGTTCTCAATTGGGTTTGAGCATGTTTTTAAAGAAGATGAGTGACTCCTAACAATTCTACCAACTAATGCAATGAGAAAGAAAAGATGAACACATGCAAGAAAAAAAATAAAAATAGAAATGGGGAGAGAAGAGATGAACATATGCAATAGAAATAGAAATGGGAAAAGAAAATACTTACAATTTTTTACGCCAAATTTTACCTTCCCCGGCAACGGCGCCAAAAACTTGACACATCCGAAAAAGGATTGTCTCCCAAGTATAGGAGTGTCGAAGTAATAAACTCGGTGAGACCGGGGTCGATCCACAAGGAAGGAGATTTTAACGCTACAAATTATATGCTAAGCAAATATGATATAATTGATTCAAAGATATGACAAGATAATATCAACAATAGATAAGAATAATTAAAATACGCAAGTAAAAGGAATTAACACAATAATAATGAAAGCTAAGGTTAGGGGATCCGCCTTTGATATTTCGAATAAGGATAATTAGCCCATTTTAGTTATATGAATTATATTTGTTTCATTACCAACATTTATACCACTTCTTGTAAATGGGTTCAAGCATCCAATGTGCCAATCACCATATGTCTACAACAAATCAAGGTTCCTAACTAGATTTGTGTCGGTAAAGAAGAACCATACATCATCTAGAAAGGATCCAGCATTTGATGTGCCAAGGATTGTCGACTATGGATCAAGACCTCCACTTTACGAGTGGTGTCAAGATTGATTAAGAAATTAAATATAAATCATATTGAATAAACATTATAAGATTAAGATTATTAAGCACATATTAAGGGTTAGAGAATCCTTATTCTCATATCAAGGGTTTCACCCTTTCACCTTAGCAAAAGAGAAATTAGAAGAACATTATAATAGAAAGAAAATAAAATGCAAGAAAAAGGAAATTCATTAATAACATAAACACACAAAACACAATACAAGATCCTAGCCAAAGCCAAAATGTTCCAGCCAAGGCCAAGATGCCCCTAATGGGTCACAAGGCACCTCTATTTATAGATACATCCAGGGGCAAACTTGTCAAATTACAAGGGCATAATTGTCAAATATTAGTTGTAAATATCTTTGACAATTGGGATCATTAGGCATCGACTTTGACCATCAATTTTGACATTGAAATGTTGAGAATTTTAATCACATGTCTTCATGAAAGTTGTAGATATTTCTCTCAGCTTTCTAGAACATATTGATTTGCACAATTTGGATACGTATTTTGAGAGATGGGTTCACTTCAAGCCCAATTTTGGTCCACTAAGAGCCCGAATTTGATGATGCTTGTGAAATGTAATCTTGTAGACAATTGAATCAGCTTTCCAAAGCATTAAGAATTGCACCATTATAATCTATAAATAGAGAGTTATGCCCATTTTACCGAACATTTAACAAAACCAAAATTAAGAGGAAGTTAGTTCCAAAGGTGCAAAGACTACAAATATGCTTAAGTTGAGGAATTTAATGATACTATTAATGCAATATGATGAACTAAGCTCTTATTAAACATACATATTTAAGTGTTCATCACTAGAAAATAGTACAGAGTAGGCAAGAATTGCTTGGATTGATTGAAATTGCCATGATTATCTTGACTGAAATAGCATAGAGTAGGCAAGAAATGCCATGATAGGCTAGAATTGCCATTTTTAGAATTATCACTATCAATTGAACTGTGCTTGAATAGCAATCAGTAGAATTACCATGATAAGAATTATCAAATCTAGAAGTGCCATGATTCTAGATTATGGCTTTGTATTGAATTCTAATTGATTAATTGATTTTATTTCTTATCATTTTTAGAAGTCTAATGAATAATTATGATTATAGGATGCCATAAAGTGGTGGTGAACTCACATTGATGGTGAGGGACCATCACTTAGAATAATCAAACATGTATGAATGATGTCATGAGAGAGGCTTGATAAACATTGAATAGATTCACATATGATGGTGAGGAATTCTTTATTTATCAAGTCTCGAATTGATTGTTTGTATTTGGTGTTTGAATATATGATTTGTATGAATGAATGAATGGATATTTGAACAGCAATATAATCCTATCCCTTATCCCCATGTTGGAAAGGAATTGTAACTCTATTCTCTGTCTTTTTTCTTTGTATGCGTATATAACTGTTGTTGATTGAATATACCTCACATGTGTTAATGAAGATTAAATGGATAATGTGTACATAAAACGAACCACTTAGGCGAATTGTATAACAACCTAAGTTATTTTTATTTGGTATATCCTAGTGGAGGCTAGGTTTTGATCTCGGTGCGGTGAATGGATTATACCTAACTTCTTGAACCCATCTCTGAAGCGATAAGAGTAGTTTAGGCGTTGAAGCGAGGCATTGGATTGCCCCCATTCATTCCCAATGGAATAATTAGGTGCCGACTCCATTTCTTCAGACGTGCCTATGGCTCATTTGTGTTCCCTTAAGTCTCGAAAAAGGCTTTTACATAGTGTCGTGGTCACAAAGGCTCTAGTGGCATGAAAGCCCCATTCATAATGGTGACTCAACTAGGGATAAGAGAAGTTGATTCTGATTGGGATATCAAATTCTGATACCTTATGTTGATATTTTGGGTCCTTACATCACTACACTATGCACACAATGAGCAAAAACTACCTAAACTAGCCGTGTGGCATTGGCATGAGAAGTCTTTGGCTCCATTCGACCCTTAGATGACTCATGTTGGTGTCACTATCTTTAAGCACGTATCACTGAATTGATATAAAAAGGATTGGCCCAAGGGAGCAGCTTTCGCTGAAAAGAGCCCAAACCATTAGACCTTTGAGCTCAAGCCTATGCAAATGAATCTAGAAATTTCAAATAGGATGAATATGCAAAACCCATGTTGAAATGCATGTCCATGGATGTAAATTCTGCATGATTAGAATAACATTGACTCAAACCTCATGGAACCATGAACAAATGCCATGTGTTAAATTACCCATAGGAACAAAATGGGAACATGTGCCATGAGTTAAGGTTATCATAACATTTAGAAGCCATGTTATGATAATCATGGAGAATCCAACATCAACTTGAACGTTAGAATTGGGAGAGAGAATCTTGCATTCCTATATCCCGTGATGATGACTTGGGAATAAGGCCAGAAATCATAGGAAAAGAGACTCGACCTCACATATGTGGGAGAAATAAGGTTGGAAGGCTAAAAGTATGTCCATTCCTTTGTATGAGCATGCATTATATCATGAATACATGCATGGCATTGACACCTTTAATTTGCATTCATCATAGCTTGGGTTAGATAAGGTGGTTGTTTGAGAAGACAAAAGAACCAGCCATGGCCGCACACAACAACAACAATTAAGAGATAGTCCACTTGAGAGTTGATGTGATTGCACTCCAGCAACAAATGGCCCAACTCCTCAAAATTTTGCAAAATAGGCCTAACCGCAGGAACTAACCTTTGTCTGAATGTAATTGTGGCAATAAGGGTGAGACTAGCCAAAGTAGAGATTGGGGGAAAAGCCCAGCCAATCAAAAGGAGCCCGTATCGGTGAAGCAATTGGCAAAGGACATGGAGAAGGTCTAATCTCTATTAAAGAAGAAGGTGTTGAAAGGCGTTGAAGGCCTAGATGACATCTTCCTCATTGGGGACAATGATTTACCTTTGAAGTTTTGCATGCACATTTGAGATAGTATGCTGTTGTTATGGCCTCCACTCCTTTGTTAACACAGTATATCTTGAAGTACTTCATGCTATCCTTTGAAGATGATACAATAGTATGGTATCATGATCTTTCGAAAAGAGTTTTAGAAGATTGGGAGGAGCTATCTGAGCAATTCGTGAACAGTATCACCACAGTATCCAACTAGGGGTAACCTTAAGCGATTTAGAGACTACGCCCCAGAAGCTCAATGAGGCATTTTCATAGTACTTCTCTGTTGAAGCACCAAAGCTACCGAGAAGACCATAAGGCCCACAGAGAGGACCATTTATGTATCGTGATCAATAGGGCCCATTCTTTAATTAGAGATAGGGTTGCAGGCTTTCCAATCAAAACTTTCAAAGACTTTTGTATGATTTAGGCATCTAAATACAAGATTTGGAGGCTAGATAGAAAAGAAGTAATAACAACTGTCCTGGAAGAAATCAAGGGCAGTATGACCAAACTAGTGGGTTAGACGATGAGGATATGGAAGAGCATCAACCAAGAAAGTTTAGTCAATTGGGATGAACCTTATCTAAAGTATTTGAAAAGCTCCGTGCCCAATTTGTGTTGTTCCCATTGACACCAAAGCCTCCATAAAACCCACGACCATCTAACCATAAGTATCATGAATATTATGATTTCCATCAAATAACTAGCCATGTCATTGACAAATGCTATCGCCTTTGACATGAGATATAAAACCTAAATGATAATGAAAGAATTCCTGACTGGGAGAAAGAATAATGATGTTTTGAAATGCTTCATTTTAAGAATGTTATTTTTGTGAGTTATGTGTTCTTTTGATGATCATTGATAAATCATGATACTCATTGGAAATATATTTTTGGAAATACATGAGATTATGTTGTTTGCATACTTGACTCTTTTTGTTAGATGAGTTTCATTATTGATTCTTCGACATTTGAGCACAATAGCCATGAATATGGAACTTTTATCAGTTAGAGAAACTTTATGCAAATAAAGCTTAGTGTTGAGATCTCATAAGACTCTAGAACTCGTTTGATCACCACTCGAGGTAAAATCCTAGGTTACACAATTTTAGGGAAATGATTTAGGTCTTCTTTGAATCGCTGAGCCTTTCAAGCCAATTAAGTATGAGTTATTGTCCCTAGTGAACCCTTTGAGCCTAGTCAAGCTTTTTCTTTGTCACACCATAAAATTTATCCTAACACTAGAAATTTTTTCTTACATAGTGCCCTTCACTTATAGCATATGAACATTCTAAAAAAGAGCATTTAGAGCTATGCTTATGAAAGAATGAAGGGAATTAGAGAAATCTTGTATGATTTTGAGCTCAGAGAAGAAAAAGAAACAAGAAAAAAAAAGAAAAGGAAAAAGAAAAAAAAAGAAAAGAAATAAGAGTGCTAATCCCATTGCTCATAAATTTCAGGGGTGTAGCCATTCAAAATCAAAAGCAAAGTGAGGGTGGTGGATAAAGACTCAAAGTTTGGGGGTTGCAAATAAGTTTGAGTTGGTGCTCTCAATTAGAACTTAGAATGGTTGTGTGAATAATGGGTGAAATAGCCTTATAATTTCCTTTATCATACCTTGACCCTAGCCTATCATTACAAGCTTGATAAAGCCCTAATGATCCTTGATGTTGTGATTAGCCTACATTAATGGAGAGTGGTACGAAAAGCAGACTTATGGTAGTCCTTCTATCTTTAGAGATTGATCACTAGTTTCTATTTGCATAAAGCTATATGAGTCTCAACAAGTAAAGTATGACTGGTTACACACACACACACAAAAGAAGAATCTTGAATGAAGCAATTCTAGCATTAAAATCAAAATTGGGAACAATCACGATGTAAATACATTACCTTTGAGCTATAAAATTTGAGAAATGTTTGAAGAATTCAAATATGAATCAAATTGATACACAAATCCCATTTAGCATTTCAATTTATTGTTGGAGGATATTGGATGTGTTGAAAACATGTTAAAAAGAATAAAATATGCTAGTAGTTCTCATCAATGGTATCAAAGAAGGCAACCTTGCCACCGATGGTGAAGAAGCAAGATATGTGGAAGAAGGTAGCCATTTCGTCCAGCATGAATGTCTATAAAGAAGGAGGAATAATGCCCTTAAAGCTAGATAAAGAAATTCCCCAAGAAAGTACTAAACTCTTCATATAGGGGGCAAAGAATTGTCCATTCATCTTGAGAAGTGAAAAAGAGCAAGAGGGCAAAGAATTGCCGAATCATCTTGAAAAAGAAAAGAAGTAGGGGGCAAAGAATTGCCCATTCATCTTGAGAAGTGAAAAGAAGCAAGAGGGCAAAGAATTGCCCATTCATCTTGAGAAAAGAAAAGAAAGAAGGGGCAAAGAATTACCCTAACCATCTTAAAAATCATGACAGATAGAATTGTCTCAATCATCGTGAGGGAAGTGCAAGAAATGGTGCTTGAAATAGGTAGATTGACTATTCACTAGAGGATTGTTTTAAGATTCATTACATGAGTCTGCAATACCAAAACTCTTTCCTACTCATCGCTAAGTCATCCTCAATATCCTTTTATAGGAAACACAAGTTGGCCTGGAGTCGGTCCTCATTCTCAATGATCACCAAGCCTAAGAGATATACACATTTAGCATAAGCATAGAGCATTCATACATAAAGCATAAATCCTTTTCTTATAGAAAGCATAATCCAAAACGAAGTAAAGTCCAGAAGTGAATGGGTTTTGTAGAATCACAATGAAGTATGAAATATTGAGGGTAACCGTAAAGGAAATGGGCTTAACACATAAAGGAATAGCAAAAACAGCAGCATGATGATGTGTAAGTTGCCTAGATCAGCAACTCAATCTCAATGAGACCAAATAGAAGCAATGCGATGTGCAAGCCGCTTGAATCAGGCAACTTAGTCTTGATAAGACCAAATGGAAGCAGCATAATGTGCAAGTTAGTCTCGATGAGACTTGATCAAAGTGACACGATGTGTAAGTCACCTGAATCAAGCAGTTCAGTCTCGATGAGACCCAATAGAAGTAGCATGATGTGCAAGTAAATCTTGATGAGATCTAACGATTGCCTAAAGTAGTATGATATGCTAAACACATGGATAAAGCTTTTAAGTAGTATAATGTACAACATGCCAAAAGCAGGACAATGTTGTAGACGAGGATCACCATAAAACTAAGGACTACCACAGTTGAAGATAGTCGAAGAGGACCACATTTGAGGAGAAAGATTTGAAATAGTCAATTGCGTAAGAAGTACAAGTATAGTCTAGAAGAGATTCAGTTTGCAAGATTTACAAATCATCTAGAACAAGTCAAACTTTCTCAAAAGGACTCACATGGTCTAAAAGGGACACAATAGTTTGTACGGAGTACATACCACCAGGAGTGGGCAAGGCAGTCTAGGAACTCGCCTTGAAGAAAACATCCACCTTGAAGAAAGAATCTCTCTTAAAGAAGGCATCTCCTTTTAATAAGGCATCTTCCTCAAAAAAGGCATCCACTTTGGAGAAGTAATCTCCCTTGCATAAGGAAATCAAAATCTACCTTGAAGAAAAGATCTTGAAAAAGAAATTTGAATTTCACCTTGAAGAAGGAAGATCAAATTAGGAGTTCAACTTGAAAAAAGGATTTGAATAAGAAGAACTTAGAGAAAATTAGAGTCACACAGAATTAGATGACCAAGTAACACACATGAAAAGATTTATTGCAGAGACAAGAAAGCAATTTGTTAAAGAACGCATTGAATAAGGTAAACTTTGAGTTGATTTGAAATTATCAAGAGATATTTGATATTTTGCAGGAACTTGCAACAATGATGGAAGGATCCCTAATGAATTCGAGAATCAACAATGTGTCATAAACACCCCTAGTAAAGGGTTTTGTGAATGCAAAATTTGAAGAGATTAAGAACAAGGAATGTTTAAGCATAGCGAATCAAGAATTTTCCCTAATGGACTAGAGGGGATTGAGAGTAGAAACAAGAATACTTAGAAGAAGGGCATGAAAACCCAATGAATGCAAAGTTCAAAGAAATTAAAGAAGAATGAAGAAAGCCAAAGGCATGAAGAATGAAAAGGTCTAATGACCATGAAGTAGTGCATGATAGATATTTCTTCGATACGCATGCATGAGAAGAAACTCAAGGAAGTAGATGTAGTTAAGAGTATTTTAAGCCCTTAGAATAGACATAAGCCCTAAGAAGAGACACACCAAATAGTGTTGAGAACCCTAAGAAGTAGGTGCACTTAAGAGTGTTTTAGACCCTAGGAATAGGCACAAGCCCTAAGAAGAGGTGCACTGAAGAGTGTTGAAATCCATAGGAAGTAGGTGCACCGAAGAATGCTAATAAACCCTAGAAAATAAGTGTACTGAAGAGTGTTAAAAACCCTAGGAAGTAGGTGCATTGAAGAGTGTTTTATCTTAACATCACAAGGATACACTTCATTCCATACTAGAAGAGTGCACTTGTGCACCATGGGATGCATCTATCCATACTAGAAGAGTGTATTATATTCATTAGAAGGATGCATTTTAGCCTTTCAGTGTGCACACTAGCCCTTGAGTGGGCACACCTATTTTACAGAAATTGAAGGAGGAAAGCAGAAGATGAGAAGTCTGATAGAGTGCAGATGAAGGTGAAGATGCCAACATGAGAAGATGAAATATGAAGCAAGAGTACTATGTTGATTTTTATCTCTCACAAACTTCTATATAGTAGGGAGCAAGCTGTAGACAATGGATTTTTGAGGCTGGATGATAAAGTGAAGATGAACGTTGAGTAATAGAAATTATCAAAATGCTCTTGGTAGCAAAAGGAAGAAATGTTCTTTAAAGCTGACCCATGAATTCAAAAAAATTACAAAAATTAATCTAGGAGGAATTTGATGATGAGTCATATACAATTACAAGGCTACAGATGTATAGTTTTCTCAGAATTTTATGGATTGAAAATCAAAGTTGAAATAAAAAATTTATGCCTGATTGAATGGACGAAGGTCAAAGGTGGGCTGCATTGAAAAAAAGGAAAAAGGGATCGAAGGCCACAACCGGTCGGCGGTTGTAGAATAGCCAGCTAGCTATGTGAGGATCGCCAATTGGCAGTGGATAGCCAACTTCCTTTTTCAATTCTAGCCCTCAGTTATATAAACCCCCCTTGGCTCACTTTTCAACACATATCAAAATCATCTTTTCTCCCTTCTGAAGGCACACTTGAGAATTCAAAGAGTCTTTTCTAGTTCAATATTTTTAGGCGTTCTATTGCTCTAAACCTGGAAAGGGTATGTCTTGAAAGCAGTTATCTCTTTTCCCTCCTCTTTTCTTCTTTATTTTTCTTGCTTAGAATTAAGTATGTTTAGGTTTATTATGCTTAGAATAAACATGTTTAGGATTTAATATTTATGCTAAGAAGCATGTTTAAGATTTTATGAATTGTTTAATCCTTATTTGTTTTGCAAGGTTGAAATGCGTGTCAAGGTAAGTTATCTTTCCCTCATTTATTGGAAACATATTTTTTATTTTCTTTGTGAATGCTTAGAATCATGCTTAGAGACACATATTAGAATCATGCTAGGAATTGAACTTAAAGATTATTTTGAAGCATGCTAGGAAATAACATTGAGTAGGCAAGAATTGCTTGGATTGATTGAAATTGTCATGATTATCTAGATTGATTGATTGAGTGGGCCTAGAATAGCCATGTTTTGTTTTGATTAATTGACTTAGGCTAGAAATGTCATGCAAGGCTATAATTGCTATATTTATAATTATCAGTATTAATTGAATTGTGCTTGAATAACAATAGGTAGAATTACCATGATAAGAATTATCAAATCTAGGTAGAAGTCCCATGATTCTAGGTTATGACTTTGCATTGAATTTTAATTGATTAATTGATTTTATTTCTTATCATATTTGGAAGTGTAATTGAATAATTATGATTGTATGATGCCATGAAGTGGTGGTGGACTCACATTAATGGTGAGAGACCATCACTTAGAATAATTGAACAAGTATGAATGATGCCATGAGAGACGCTTGATAAACATTGACTAGACTCACATATGATGGCGAGGAATTCTTTATTTATCGAGTCTCAAATTGGTTATCTGTATTTGGTATTTGAATATATCATTTGCATGAATGAATGAATGGACATTTAAAGTGCTAGAAGTAGTTTATCTTTATTGTTGAAGAGCAATGTAATCCTATCCCTTATCCCCCATGTTTGAAAGGAATTATAACTCTGCTCTTCTTCCTCTTTCTTTGTATGAATATACAAATATTGTTGATTGAATATACCTCAGATGTTTTAATAAAGATAAAATGAATAATGTGTGCATAAAATGAACCACTTAGGCAGACTGTATAACAACCTAAGGTTTTTTGTATACCCTTGTGGAGGGCAGATTTTGATTTGGGCAAGACGAATGGCTCGTACCTAACTTTTTGAACCCATCTTTAAAGGGATGAGCGTAGTTTTCATCCTAAAGTGAGGGATCAAATTGCCCGCATTCATTGCCAATTGAATAATTGAGTGGCGACTCCATTTCTCCAGATGTGCTCATGGCTCGTTTATGTTCCCTTAAGTCTTGAAAAAGCTTTGACACAGTGTCGTGATCGAAAACGCTTTGGTAGGATGAAACCCCCGCTCACATGCATATTTTAGTTTTGTCAGCTTGCTCAGTATTTGTTGTTCTCTGAGGATGGCTTTAAAGACCTGCTAGTAGTTGTAGATAGGGCTTGAAAAGATGCTTATGCCCCTAATACTTGCTGAAACTTTGATCGAGTTGGATCGTATGAAATCTAGAGAAAGCATGAGGTTTTCTAGTAGTCTTCTTTTTCTTCAGGTGGTCCCATCTGTCTCTCTCTCTCTCTTTTTTTTTTTTAAAGACTTCTTTTCTTTTTTTCCTCATATATGGCTGCAAGAGAAGTTGGCCATTTTCGCTTGGCTTGAGGTTGACCTGCTTCGTTAGATCTGTTGCATCATTCACGTATAAGGCTTCAGAAACTGAATTCTCGGACTGCATGGCTTTGTATTATACCAAATGGACTCATTTGTTAGCATTGCCCTTGATAGATATTACAGCATGCGACCTTTAGGACTTAGACCACGTGTGTTCCATTAGTTAGACTCACCCACAGTTCTTTTTAAGCCTTATCTCGATGGTGCATACAGTATAAGAGAAGCAGCGTATCATGACTTTTCTTCCTACCTTTTACCTTGGATGACTCACAACATGTTTCTTGATCGTATTTGAGAGACTTGGCCTCGTCACCTTATTCAGAGGAATCCATTTCATCAGTCTGATTTCACTGTCGATGATCAGTCAAAGCATGGCTTGATTGGCAGACCAATAGACATGCAAATTAGATTCCTACAAGCATAAGCTCATGAAATGCATTTCAAATCTCCTTGTTAGATGTCTTTTTCCTTCTTTTTTTTTTCAATCCACGAATATTTCATTAATGGTGGCAAATCTTTTGTGAGAACAATATGTGTACATGAAATGATTCCTACCATTAATCAACCTTTTTGGTTCTGATTAATTATTTTTCACTCAATATCTCTTTTCTTTTTCTTTCTTCCTCTCTATTATACAATGTATTTCTTCAGTCTGTCGATGTTGACTAGTTCTATGAACTCATTTCCCTCCAAATTTTGACAACTTCACTGCTCCTTTAGTCAACACTTCTTGATTAGGCATGGCCCTTCCTAGTTTGGGTCAAACTTCCCTCCTGGATCAAAAACTTAAGGTTGTGCTTGCTTAAGGACCAAATCTCCCTCCTTAAACTTCTTCTTCTTGATTTTCTTCTTAAAAGCATGAGCCATTCTCTATTGATACAATTGTACATGATATAGAGCCTTTATCCTTTTTTTGTCCACTAATGCCAATTGCTCACACCTGTTTTTCTTGCCCACTGTTTTTCTAGAATTCTGGTTTCTATTAGAACTTGTGATGACCACACTCTAATTTCTATTAGGAGTACTACTTCACTACCATACACAAATGAGACTGGAGTTTCACTGGTTGAGCTCCTTGAAGTAGTCTTGTATCCCCATAACATGAAGGTAACTTGTCAGCCTAATCATTATAAATTTGTACTGTTTTTACAAATATTTTCTTGATATTCTTGTTGGCAGCCTTTATCACCCCATCAATATAAATTTGTACTGTTTTTACAAATTTTTTCTTGATATTCTTGTTGGTAGCCTTTATCACCCCATTTGGTTGTGGTCAGTGGGGGGGGGGTGGGAGATTTATGATGTTCAATTCTATACTTTCGTAACAATTCCCTTGTTTCTCCTTGAAATTGTACACCATTATCAGTTATTACATGATGTGGGATACTGTATCTGCATATGACGTTTCTTTCAATAACCTGGCCATCTGCTTTTTCCTAGTTTATTAAAAGGCTAGGTTATTGAAAGATTTTGCTTCTATGCATTTTGAGAAGTAGTCAATTACGACTAAAACATAGCAATGTCCATTGGAAGTTGTTGGCTTGTTTTCTCCACTAATATTGAACCCCTATGTGTCAAAGGGCCATGGTAATGACATTCCTTGTAGCTCATTTGGAGGTTGGCAAAATAAATCTCTAGGAACTTGACATTGGTGGCACTTCTCCACAAACTTCACACAGTTAGTTTCCATAGTTAGCTAATAGTACCTTTGTCTCATGATCTTCTTTGCCATCACTAATCCGTTAATATGAGGTTCACAAACCCAAGCATGTATCTCTTTCATGATCAACTTGGATTCTTTCTGATCAACACACCTTAATTACACTCTATTAGGCATTCTCTTACACATGATCCCTTGTTGACATGTGAATTGTTGGGTCGATCTTCATGAAATTCTCTTATCCTAGTCCTCAGCATTCTTAGGAAAGACTGCCTTCTCTAAGTATATTTTCATGTCTTGAAACCAAGGAACTTCTTCTTCTTCAACTTTTATCAAATGTTTCTCTTGACAGAAGGGGTTTGTGAAAATGTTATCACCAATGGTTTGAGCAATGCGTGTCTTGGATCATCCCATATGGAGGCTAAACCTACCAATGCATCAGCCCTCTGGTTCTCCTCTCTTCACACATGTTTGAAGATACATCTTTTGAATTTCATTGTCAACTTCCTTACAAATTCAAAATAGGGCTTGAGTTTTTCTTCCTTTACATCGCATTACTCTTTGGCTTGGGGAAACTGACTGGGAATCGTCTATGACTTCCACCTCATTAACTCCAATTGTTATTAATGTCTCTAGTTCAAAGGTGCATGCTGTAGACAGTAAATTTTTAGGCTCGATGATGAAATGAAGATGAATGTTGAGCAAAGAAAATGACCAAAATGTTTGGAATTTGAATTTGACAAATCATAGAAATTAATCCAAGAGGAATCTAATGATGAGCCATGTATCTTTACAAAGCTACATATGTCTAATTTTTGTAGGAATTTATGGATCACAAATCGGAGTTGAAATAAAAAAGATATGAGTAATCAAAGGAAGAAAGGTCCGAAGGGGCTACATTCAAAGAAGACAAAAAATGAAAGGGTTGAATGGAGATTGACCGGTTAGCCATCAGACAGCTGCTCGACTGTCTGAGATATCTGCCTGGCCATTTGACAGTCGCCTGACTATTGGCTAATGGCCGGCCGACCGTCCATTCGATGGCCCCCTGGCTACCTAGAGATCGCCGCTCGACCCTCTTTGGTTTATTTCCAGAAATTTGCTTTGGAATTTTCCTTTTTCATCTTCACCTCTCTCCTATATAAACCAACTCCTCTCATTTTTCACAAACACACCAATTGTCGAATACAATAATCTCTTTTCCTTATTGAAGACACACTCAAGAATTCAAGAAGTCCTTTCCAGTATAAAATTTTCTAGGTGTTTTATTGCTCTAAGCCCGGAAATGGTACGTCTTGAGAGTAGAATTCTCTCCTCCCTCCTATTCTCTCTTTTTCTTTTCTTGCTTAGAAAAAGCTTGTTTAGAGTTTTATTTTATGCTTAGGACCATGTTTATGGTTATTATGAATTATTCTAACCCAATTTATTTTGCAAGATGGATAAGCGTGTCGAGATAAGTCTGTAATCCTTCCTTTTTTAGAGTCATGCTTAGGAATTTATTTTCTTTGCGAATGCTTAGAACCATGACTAGAATAACATGTCTGTAATCATGCTTAAGAGCTCATGATAGGAAAACGAAAACTTATTTGCTTTGATGAATGCTGAGAAATAGGAGAGAGTAGGTAAGAATTACCGTTTTGCCTTTGAATGCCAAGATTGATGTTGGATGTTTGAATTAGGCTAGAATGCCACGAATTCCATGGATTAGAATATGCCATGAATGCCATGAATTAGGCTAGAATACGCTATGATAATACGAATTGATATGAGTTATGCTAGAATAGCAATAGGTAGAATTGCCATGATAGAATTTATCAAAATATAGGCTAGAATGCCATGATACTAGATTATAGCTTTGTATGATTTATGCATGTATGAATATTGAGAAGCATAATTGTATGATGCCATGAAGTGATGATGGACTCACATTGGTGGTGAGGGACCATTACTTAGAATGAATGTAATAGACGAATATATGGAATATGTTACTATTTTAATACAAATGATGTAATGCTCTTTCCATTCCCTCATGTTTGAAAAGAAACGTAATCTATTCTTCTCCCTCTTTCTTTGTATGAATATACAATTGTCATTGATTGAATAATCACTTTATATGCCTAATAAAGATAAAAATAAAATTATGTGCATAAAACGAACAACGCTAAGCAGACTAAGTAACAATACGGGATATTTCTACTTGGTGTTTCCCAAGTGGAGGCTGGATTTACATCCAGTGGGTTGAAAAACTTGTACCTAACTTCCCAAACCCATCTCTGAAGCGATGAGGGTAGTTTAGGTCCTTAAGCGAGGGATTGGATTGCCCTCATTCATTCCCAATTGAATAATTGGGTGGCAACTCCTTTCTCTAGACATGCCTCTGGCTCATTTGTATTCCCTTAAGTCTTGAAAGAGACTTTAATACAGTATCGTGGTCGCAAACACTTTGGCGAGACGAAAGCCCCATTCACACATGCGTCATACTCTACCATGTTGTTAAGTGACTTTAAACCCTAGTTTCTTAGCGAGTGGCATTTTCGCTTCTTCTTGTGATATAAGAATGACTCCTATTCTAACGCCATTTTTATTAGTTGCCCTATCAGAAGTCAGTTGTGAACCCATCAACTCAATTATCCTTAGATGTTCATCTGTGAATTCTAATTCCCACAACTTGCATCCTTAACAGGATTTGTTTCTAAGAATTCTACCACTATTCTTTCTTTCACAACCTCCTTGGTGACAATGTCAAATTTAGATAGCTGAACAAACTACTTTGCCAGTTTTCCCTCCAATGAGGAAGGATCATATAGATACTTCATGGGATCTATCTTGAAAATTGCCTAAACCTTGTATGACTAAAAGTAATGCCTTAGCTTTTTTGAAGCCCAGAGTACTGCCAAACTTGTTTTCTTTACATGTGTGTACTTGATTTTGTATGGGAACAACTTCTTACTTAGGTAGTACACGACATGTTATATCCCTTTTTCATGAGCTTATACGAATATGCCTCCTACTACTTCCTCTTCAATGGCCAAATATAGAATCAGAGGTCTCCAAGATTTAAGTGCTCAAGATTGGTGGATTTACCAACTAGTCTTTGATCTGTTCAAAAGCTTTCTAGCACTGATTATTTCGTTCAATTGGTTCATCCTTCCTCAAAAGCTTGAAGATAGGTACACACACAGTAGTTAACTTGCTAATGAAGCTATTAATATATTGAAATTTACCCAATAGCCCTCCTACTTCCTTTTTTTTCTTTGGCATAGGCGTCTCCTTGATGGCTTTTTTTTATCTGGATCCATTTTGATTCCTTTTTCTCCTACAACAAATCCCAACAACTTAACTGACATGACTCTAAAAGTGTGCTTCTTTCGATTCAATCTTAACATAAACTTCTCCACCCTCTCCAGAAATCTATTTAGAGCTTTTAGATGATTCTCTTGAGTATCCAACTTCACCATCATGTCATCCACATACATCTCTATCTTTTTATGCATCATATCGTGGAACAAGGTTGTTGCCATCCTTTGATACATTGCTCTTGTATTCTTTAACCCAAATGGTATAACTTTGTAGTTGCTCCCCATTTTGTGATAAAAGTTTTTTTAATCTTATCCTTTGCGGCCATCATAACCTTATTGTATCCTAAAATTCCATCCACAAATGAAAACATCTTGCTAAAAGCTACACTATTAACAAGGAAGTCGATGTGAGGTAGCGGGAAATTATCCTTCGGAGAGGCTTTATTGATATCTCTATAATCCACACACATTCTGACCTTTCCATCTTTCTTAGGTATTGGTAGAATGTTAGATAAACATTGCGGGTAACTCATCACAGCTGAGAACTTGGCCTCTATCTACTCAGTGACCTCCTTTATCTGTTGTGCCTATTTTGGTCTCATTCTTCTTAGTTTCTATTTAATTGGCTTGATGCATGGGTATGTCAAAATTGCATGCTTAGTAATGCCTCTATCGATCCCTGGCTTATCATTGTAAGACCAAAGGAAAACCACCTCATACATTTTCAATATTTTCTCAAATTCCTCTCTCTCAGGGGTTCAATCATATGCAATGCATATGTTCTTAGGATTTTTAGATGTACCAAGATAAATGCGATGCATAGAATGGATTTCAAATATGCTTGTGAAATGAAGTTCATTATGCATGCTACCATCAGGATAAACATCAAAAAAGTAGGCGAAATCAAACTTTATTCTAAATTTTGAGGTAAAAATAAAGTTTTCAAACATTTTAGGGACAAAAATATCCTCATAACAAACATCCTGCATCTCTTCTTTGATCAAATCTACAAGATCACACTACAAGAAAAATGCTTATATTTGACGGCTTTTGGCCGTCAAATATGTATATACTTGACGGTTTTTGAACCGACACCAATGGCACCGACAAATATAGTCTATTTGGCGGTTGGTCAACCTGTCCAATATGTACCTTACAATACCTGATAGTTTTTGGCTGCCAAATATGGTTAGTTAAAAAAATTATAAAAAAAAACATACTTGACAGCTTTTAGCCGCCAAATATGATTTTTAAGAAAAAAAATATATAGTATGAAATATTGGCAAACTAACTATTTATAAAATGTTAAAACAAATTCATGAACCTAGCATGTAATAACAGTATAATTACAACTATTATCAAATCAACATTCGATTTCCAACATCTCATGATAAGCAAGAGTACCATACATACTTCCACATTTATTCGTACTTAACAAAATATGCTACAATTATATCTCAACTATAGAAAAATGTAATTTCAGGCCTATTGATATATTTTCATAATCATGTCTAAGTTTATGTTAATTTGCAGTACAAAACTAAACTTATCTTTCAACAAAAGGAGCCTCAAAATCACTCAAAACATAAAACAACACAATCCTCCATTCTCTCTCACGTGCAATGAATTATTTCTCTTGCTTACACACCTTGCTGTTGCATGAATCTACTTAGATTCATTTAAAAACGAAACCAAATCTACTAATTGAACAACTATAAGCAAATTTCAATGCTTGACAAAATCAAATTTATGGAATTCAATAAGCTAGCAAGAAACCATTAACAAGCAACACCAAATTGAGTCGAAAAAAGAGAGTGAGAGAGGAACCTTCAATCCAATAACATCACAAATTCAAAACCAAAACCAAAACCCAAAAGAATCTACAAGTACAACTTATTGGATTCATGCCATTCTAATATTAAATAAAATGGAGAGAGAAGTCATTAAACTTAAAAGTTGGAAAAACAAATCTCAAGCTAAGGTCTCATGTTAATTTTTTTATGTATGCATTGACAAGGAATACATTAATATACAAAATGGGTTAATATCACAAACCACCCCTATATTTTAGCTTAATTACACCCTGAGTCATCATTTGTAATTTTTGTCATAGGATACCCCTAACTTTAAAAAAAAAAATCACGGATCACCCTTATATTAGTTTGGGTGAAACTCGTAATCTTGGACCTCTTTAACTGAAATGTCTTCATTTTCACTCGTTAAAAAAAAGTATTATTTATTGGAAACTATTTCAAATACTCTTAGTTCAATTTTCAAGTAAAGGACACATAATGCAGAAGAAATCCAGATAAAAAATCTCGAAAAAAATACTTTTATTTTGAAAATCCTAGAAATACATAATGGTGTTGAGTTGCTCTGCTTAGGGGTAGTGAAAGGCCTTTTTTTTTTTTTTTACTTTATATGTGTTTAAAAGAAGTGAAATTTATTTTTACTTTATATTTGTTTACATAAACTGTAATAGTTTTGGATATAAATCTGACGTCATCTTATGGTCAAACCAATAGAAGGGTGCTTCATAATTATTTTTTCAAAAGTTAGGGGTAGGAAATGACAAAAATTGCAAATGTTGACTCTATGTGGAATTAAGGCAAAACATATGGTTGGTCTATGATATTAACCCTATACAAAATGCATGGTAGTTAATTAAATTTTCCTCCCAGGAGTAGAAAGTTACAAGAACATCTTCAGTAATCGTTAGCCTTATATAATATGCAATGCACTAAAGATTAAAACTATGCATATAAATAAATAAATCCCAACCTAATTAATGGCCAAAAGACACAAACCAAAATTTCCATAACAAATTGTCAACCTATCACTAAAACTTTATATTAAATATCAATAAAATCAAATGGCAATAAATCCTAGAAAAAAACAATTAATTTTGCAATAAATATTCACATGAAAGGAGTTATAGTAAACGTTAATGTACAGATGAACTCTTACGAATAATAAATTTTGAAAGAAAGATAACTTACATGGACAAGAGAATTGAATGTTTTAAGCTTTTACTTAATGAACTTTTTAAGCTGCCGATTCTAGCCTTGTCATCATCATTCTTAACTTTCACAATCTTCCACTAATTCATAACTAGAAAAAGAAAAAATTGTGTCATGTTAGTCTTTTATGTAGAAGATATCAAATGTAGTGCAAAGTGAAAAATGTCTTACTAGTGAGTGAAGGCTTGGGGATGTGAACCCATTTTAGATCTAACAATGTTGTGTTACAATCGGAAAAGAAATTAGATAAGAATGGAGCAATAAATGTGTCTTTCCTCATCAAATTTTTGCTATCTATCTCAAAATAGAGAAATTTATATCAAGATTCTGGATGGTGTTATGACATTATGATTAAAGGAGCATGTTCTTGTAACTTAAAAAGTGATATATATATCAATCATTGTCGTCTTATGATTATTAATTAATGTGTTTGACATAAAGCAAAAGGTAATAAAGTTGAATCAATCGTTATTCAGAGGCAATCATAATTAGTATTAGAACCCAACAATTCACTAGCTCAATAACATGTCACTCCAAATTTAAAGGTTTCCGCAATACAAGAAATAACATAGATCAAATAATTTAACATAAAAAATCATACAAAGAAAGATTCAGAATGTCTATTATAATTTAACAAATCTATACTTTTGCATTATCTTCATCGTTAGCAAAAATAAGAGTATTCCCCACAAGCACCAAATATAAAGAGTTATCTACCAACAAAATTTCAAAGTCAAAAGAAAAAATATTGGAAATTCATTAAAAAATAAACTAATATTACATATAACCTTTCAACTAAGCAACGACATATATATATATATATATATATATATATATATATGAATTCACTTCAAGAGGGTGTAACGCTACATAAATACATGCATAGATAAGGATAGGGAATTATAAAAATAATCGACAAAATAAGGAAATGTGGCTACACCCCTAAACTTTACAGGTGATGGGATTAGCACTCTTTTCTTTTCTATTTTTTTCTTTTCCTCTTTTCTTCTTTTTCTCTTTTCTTTTTTATTTTCTTCAAGCTAAAGATTGCACAAAAAACTTGTCAACTTTCTTTCATTCCCCCATAAGTGTGACTCTTAATGCTCTTTTATAGAATGTTCATATGTTATGAGTGAAGAGTGTTACGTAGTAAAAATTTTATAGTATTAGGGTAAATTTTATGGTTTGACCAAAAAAAAAGGCTTGATTATGCTCAATGGGGTATACTAGTGACAATGAAGTAAGCATAGGTAGACTTGAAAGGCTCAATCGATCCAAAAAAGGCCTAAATCACTTCCATTATGTTGTGAAGCCTAGGATTTCACCTCTAGTGGTGATCAAATAGGTTGTAAAGTCCTATGACATCTCAACACTAAGCTTTATTCACACAAACTTTCTCTAAGTGATTTTAAGTTCCATATTCATGGATATTATGCTCAAATGATTGTGGAATCAAGGATAAAACTCATCTAGCAAAATGAGTCAAGCATGCAAACAACACAATATCTTGTATTACCAAAAATCTATTTTCAATGAGTATCATGACTTTATTAATGATCATCAAAAGAATACACAACTCATAACATTCTTAAAACATCATTATTCTTTCTTTGGATCAAGAATCCTTCCATTATTGATCAAGTCTTGTATCTCATGTCGAAGGCAATGACATTTGTCGGTGACATGGCTAGTTTTTTGGTGGAAATCACATTATTCATGATGCTTGTACGTGGTTAATTGGTCATGGGTTTTGTAGAGGCTTTGGTGTCAATAGGAGCAACACAAATTGGGTACGAAGCTCCTAAAATACTTTAGATAAGGGGTCATCCCAATTGAGTAAACTTCCTTGGTTGATGCGCTTCTATATCTCATCATCTATCCTATTGGATTGGTCATAATACCCTTGATTTCTTCTAGCGTAGTTGTTGTTGCTTCTTTTCTATCTGCCCTCCAAATCTTCTATTTGAATGCCTGAATTATATAGGTTTTCAAAAGTTTTGATGGGGAAGCCCGCCAGTCTATCACTAATGAAGGTATGGGCATCATTAATCACCATGCAGACATGGTCCTTCTTTGCCAGCCTAATGGTCATCTTGACGGCCTTAGCCCTCTAACGGACTAGATATTTTGAGGAGGTCTCATTGGGCTTTTGGTGCATTGTCTCTCAATCCCTTGAGGTTACCCCTAGTTGGGTATTATGGCGATACTACTCCACAAACTATTTGATAAGGTTCTCCAATCTTCTCGAACTCTCTGGCGGAGGTCATGGTACCATACTACTGTATCATCTTCTAGGGATAGCATGAAGTACTTCAATATGTGCTCCTTTGATAAAGGAGTGGTGGCCATGATATGATAGTTGCATACTATCTCAAGTGCATCTTTGGATTACCCTCTCAATTGAATTTAGGCATGTCTGATAGGCAAAATTTTGACAACAGATCATTATCCCCAATAAGTAGGATATCATCTAAGCCTTCGACCCCTTTTAACCCTTTCTTCTTCAAGAGGGATTGGACTTTCCCCATTACCTTGGCCAACTACTTGATCGATTTGGGCTCTTCTTGATTGATTAGGCTTTTCCCCTTGTCCCTACCTTGGCTCACCATCACCATCACCATCAACATTACCCTCTGGTGGTGGTTGGTTCATACAGTTGGACCTACTTTGTAGTGCTTCAATGAGTTGGGTCACTTGTTGTTGGAGTGCGGTCATATCAGCTCTCAATTGGGCCATTTTAGCATTGTTGTTGTTGGGTGCAACCATTTTGTCAATTGGTTCCTCTTGCGTTATCAAATGACCACCTCATCTAACCTAAGCTATGATGGCTACAAAACAAATGTGTGTTGATGGCATGCATGCATGCATGCTTGTGTGCATGAAATGATGCATGCTCGTACAATGGCATAGACAGGCTTTCAGCCTCCACCCTTTTCTCTCCCATACACGTGAGGTCAAGTCTCTTTTCGTAGGATTTTTGGCCTCATTCCCAAGTCATCATCATGGGATGTAGGAATGCGAGATTCTCTCACCGATTTCTAACAAACATGTTGATGTTGGATTCTCCATGATTTTCATAACATGGCTTGCTAAACATCATGATAATCTTAACTTATGGCACATGCCCCCATTTTGTTCTTATGGGTAACTCGATATGTATCATTCGTTCATGGTTCCATGAGGTTTAAGTTGATCTTATTCTAATCATAGGGAATTGATAGTCATAGACATGCATTTGAACATGGGTTTTGGCTATTCATCCTATTGGAAATTACTGTAGTCATTTACATGGGCTTAAGTCTTAATGGTCTGATGGTCTAGGCTGCTTCGAGTGAGAGATGCCCCTTTGGGCTTGTCTCTTTTCATACGAAAAGAATGGTACATGCTTAAAGATGGGGACACCAACATAAGTCGTCTAAGGGTCGAATGGAGCCAAAGACTTCTCATACCAATGCCACACTGCTAGTTTGGGCAATTCATGCTTATTATGTGCAAAGTGTAGTGATGCAAGGACTCAAAATAACAAAGTAAGCTATTAGATTTTGGAAAGTAAGCTATTTCCTAGCATGCAACAAAATCATAAGTCTTCCTAGCATGATTCTAATCATGAGCTCCTAAACATGATTCTAAGGCATTCACAAAGAAAAAAAAAATTGCTAACATGATTCTAAATAAGGAAGCAAAAGTGGACTTACCTTGACACGCTTATCCATCTCGCGAAACAAACAAGGGTCAGAACAATTCATAATAACCCTAAACATCCTTCTAAGCATAAAATTAAATGCTATAAAAAATCAATGTGGGATTCAGATGAATAGTATCGATGAACAATATTTGGGTGAACAGTATCAGACAGCAATAAATAGTACATTCTGAGTCAATCATGTTCAATCGGCCATAAGTTTTTGTATAGATACAATCTGTGACTTTCTACAAAAACTAGACATCCGGAGCTTCAAAACGGTATATGACTCATTGTCTGGTTCTTTCTAGATTAATTTCTATGATTTTTCAAATTCAATTGTCAGTTTTCTAAGTTTCGTCTTTCACCTTGGCACATCTTTCTTTCCATTCAAGGTCAATTTAGCCATTCCATATTGTTCAACCTATGTCCGTGTTTCATCATCGAGCTCACAAATCAAGTGTCTACAAACACCTAGAAGCCTAAGGGGCATGACACCTTTCTTGTTAGTGTATGGTTCAGAGCGACCCCGCCAAATGAGATAGAAATGAAATTAGCGAGGGTTTTGATGGAAGCATAAATTCCTAAAAGGGAGTGGATTCAAAATAGATGTGAGCATGGCCTTGATTGATGAGAAAAGAATAAAGGTTGGATACCACATGCAGTTATACCAGAAGCAGCTGGTTCAAGCCTTTAACAACAGAAAAAAGGCAAAGAAGTTCAAAGAAGGGGAATTAGCCCTTAAACAAGCAAGGCCAGTAATGTTTGATCCAAAAAGGACGCTCAAACCCAACTGGGAGGGCCTATTCATTGTCATAAAGGTCATGTTTGATGGAAATGATCATGTTATTAGACATGGAAGGGAATGAATTCACTGAGCCCATCAAAATGGATAGGCTAAAGAAATACTATATATGAACATGAAAAAAAAAGAGAAAAAAAAGAGTGAGAGGAAAAATTAATTTAGAAAACCAAAAATGGCTGATTAATGACAAAAGTTGTCTCATTGTGCACATCTTGTTCGAAGAACAAACGATTGTACTTTTATTAAGGAAATGAAATTGTTTGGAAATAAATATACCTTTGAAATGCTTTATTATTTTATATGATAACAAATGAAAACATGTAACATCTAAGCTAACAGTGAAACTATCAATGCATCTCTGCCTCTTCACTGGACTTCGAATAGGCTTGCCATGTCGCTTACGACACTCTCTGGCTCGAACAGCAAGTTCAAGAATGAAAGCTTAAAGGGTCACCCAACCCCTGTACCAATTTTTTGTCTCAAAGATAGGATCATGAAGCAGATTCATCTCGATAGTCTGATGTGGCCAAGAATCTATCACATGCTCTAGATAACTAACAAACAATTTACTAGTATAAATGCAATCGTTGAGTCCACAATTCTCTGCTCAAGCCCATAATACCGATGCAGCCTAACAAGGTCATAGAATGAATTGTGGGTTAAACCCGCCAAAGGAACGCACACGATATAGGTCTCAACTGTCACATGCTCCAACCTCCACCATGGACAGTGCCAACGGATTTTAGTATCCTGAATGACTCGAAGCCAATCAAACCATGAAGAATGTCTCTTGAGTCTCTTTCTCATATGAAGTCAAGGATTATAATAGGAAATATCCCCTCAGGTGGTGCTAGAATAGACAACCTCTCTTGAAGCCATATTTAAAAAAGAAAAAAAATAAGAAAATAAGAAAAGCCTGTTAAGTTGAAAACCCAAGAGGGCAGCTTAGGCAAACAGAAAGAGAATAAAAAAAAGCCTGTTGAGTTAAAAACCCAAAAAGGGTGGCTTAGGCAAAAATTAAGGCAAGCTCGCAAAGTCAAAAACCCAAAAGGGCAGCTTAGACAAAATATAACGCCTAAAAACAAAAAAAAAAAAAAGAGAAGAAAAAAATGAAAGAAACCTGCTAAGTTGAAAACCTAAAAAGGCAACTTAGGCAAAAATTAGTGTTAAAAGAAAAATACTCGAAGAAATAGAAGACTACCACTAAACCACTGACTTGGATCAATCGTGATGCAGTCCAGTCTGATCAATGTCTCGACTAGAATCAAGGGAACTCCTGTGAAATTGAGTCCCATCTGAGGAATGATGGTTATAAGATATGGGTGGTTGGTGAAACCAATAGAAACTGTGCAAGAAGGTTAAATTGAAGAAGGCAAAGCCAATCAAATGAGATCCTATCCATCATCTTAAGCAAAGGCATGATGGAAGACAATGTCACTCTACCAACTTTAGTGTAAATACCCATGGAAAAAATCAGAAAGTCAGAGAAGTCAGTAAGATTAGGCATCGACAGTGTCTCGATTACAAGCAACATGATGCTCTTAAAATTGGATGAATGAACATCAAGTATGGCAAAAAATTCCTCATATAGGGGGCAAAGCTCTCGCCCATTGAAACGAAAGACATGATCATGAGAATCCCAAAAGGTCGTGCAGTCCTTCAGAAAATGAATGTCATTTTCTCATGTCGAAGAAACTTCAAATTGTAGAGACCGCTAGATTTGAGCTGCTTCTAGTCATCGTCCTTCAAAAGCTCCAAAAGAGGTTGAAGTGCCTTGAGAGAAACCTCAAACATGTTGAAAATGCAAAAAGGTTTTGAGAGGCATGAAAGAAAATGCGAGGAACAAGGGAAGAAGTGTTGGAACGTGTGATGAGAAATAGAAGAGAAAAATAGAAGGTCGATAGCGGCAGTCCTCGCTCATAATCACCATTATCATTAGCATCAACTGAAGAAGTAGTAACCTAAGCTTGAAGACGCTCAACCTCTCACTCTCGACACTCGATTTGCTGGTAACCCATCTAGTCCAAGCAAGATAGAAAGGATTATTAAGATAGACATCATGTATACATAAAACTTAAAACAATTTCTTGTAGAAAGCACGATCCGAGATGGAGCATAGTCTATAAGTGACTAAGTTTTGCAGAAATCACAATGGAGTATGAAATACTGGGGGTAGTTGCAAAGGAAGATTGCCTATACCTAGTGGAATGAAAGTAATACGATGTGTGATAAACATATGAAAATACACTCTTAAGCATAAATAATTAATGCTAATTGGTCAATATTGTAACACTTTTTATGATATTTTAGCATAATTGTTTTGCTTGTGCTTATTTGGCATTTGTTTCCTTCCTTTTACATTTCTTTAGTAATTATCTTGAAATAAGGTATTGTTCTTAAATTGTGATTAATAGAAATCTTTACACAGGTTTAGTAAAATAGACATGACTCTCAATCTATAAATGAAAATGAAGAGATTCTTGACCTAGTCCAACACAAAGTTGAAGAACAATAAAAAGCCCAAATCCAACATTTGATGGGCCTAAATTGAGACACAACAAAACCGAATTGCAGCTATTACTCAGCCAAACCCATCTTTGGTATTTTGACCATATCTCAATGGAATACTTGTTAAATTGCATGAATCTAGTGGCTATGGAAAGATGAGACAAAAAGCTACAACTTTCATTTTTAGACAAAGTCTAATTCGATTGTTTGGTAGCTAAAAATGTGTTGGAAGTCAGTGGAAGGGTTGGTGGCCAAAAATGTGAAAGATTTGGTTCACACTAGAACAGTTCCATTTAATTACCTATACAAGGATGCCTTAAACAGTTGAATGAAAAAAGAAGAAAATCCATTGGATTCCATGGTATCATTATATCTGACAATTCTCTCTTCTATTTTCTCTCTATAAATGATGAGAATGGCCTGTAAGTTAGGCTAGAGTTCTTGGTAAGGCTATAGATGAACTTGTATATGTAGTTTATTTATTTCTCTACTTTGATTCTTCCTCAAGGGTTATAAAGTTTGTAAGTTTGTTTATGTGTTAAACTCTTTCTCATCTTATGATTTCTCTTTAATCTAGAAATTATGATTCTCAATTTCATATAAATTCAGTCATGCTTTCTTTATGTGATTCGTGTTGAATTTAATTGTTGCTAGTAGCTTCGTTTTATGAGTTGGTCTTTTACTAGAATATTGTCAAGATATATTGTCGATCTTGGATAACTTATAAGGATGAACATTGTTGGTGAATATTACTTGTAAAAAGTTTATGTATATCAATTACAAGTGTTTATCAATTATGCTTTACGATACATATTTTCCTATTAATTGTTTGGGGTGTGAAACTTTTAATTGAGTTATAATTGTTGAATCAAAGTATGGATTAGATTTGCAAAACATATAAATGATTCTCAATGCCTTGCCTCTTAATTATCAATGATTTCTTCTAATAGTTATGCATTGTAGTCTCTTTATAGCAAATTACGTCAAAGTTAAATTTCATATCTTTATTATCTTTTTGGTTTTTTTTGTTCTAATAACCTCTTTTGTTGAAAGCGTCCTTATGGATTCTACAACTCAACCTATACCATAATAACTTCGGTATATTTTGAGCGTAATGCACTGTTGTTGGGGAGGCACAATAGATAAAAGTTAGTATTTATAATCCATTTCTGATGGTGAAAAGTCATTTCATACTTTCTTTCCTTTTGTTTTGCCTTATCTTGTTTTTGGATTGTTAATATAACTTTTCTTAACCCATTCCTAACTTCAATTCCTCTTGTTTATTATTATTACATTTTTCTCTCCAACCTTTTCATTATTATCCTTTTTAACATTTTAAATCCTTTTTGTTGCTCTAATCATTCTTTTTGTCACTTTAACTATTTTGTTTATTGCTTAATTATTCTTGTGCTAACTTGTACTCACTTTTTTTTTAACTAATTCGACTCTTTATTTTTACACATTTAATCTAACTCTTTGCTTTTACACAACTAACCTAATTCTTTCTTTTTACATATCTAATCTAACTCTTTATTTTTTTCTTAATTTTTGCATTTAACTTTTACTTTTATGCTCCTAACTTTTGCTTTTCTTATACCTAACTTTTACTTTTATGCTTCTAACTTCTAAAATTTCTCACTCCTCACATTTGCTTTTCTGCATCTAACTTTTAAATTTCTTGCTCCTGATATTTACTTTTCTGCATCTAACTTTTTACTATTGTAAATTTTACTTTTGATTTATTTTCTTAAAGGTTGGCCTTGCCACCTCTTTTGCTTTATTCTATCTTTTTCTAAATTTTTTATCTTATCATTCTTTGACTTTATTTGAGAATTTTCTTGTGTTAAAAAAAAAAAGACAAGTTGTTATGATGTATGAAGTGACATAGAGACAAAGGAGGGAGATTTATGAAGAAATCAAAACTAGAACCACAACTAAATTTTGTAATCGACGAGAACCCAATCCTTAGTTCATCTTCATCTTCTAGTTTTGATGCAATGAGCTAACGCAAGGATAACCCCGTTAAAACTCTGAAAGATTGCTTGCATCCTACCTGCACAACCACACCATCATGTATCATATTTTCACCCAACACACCAACTAGATTTTCACCCTGGAATGATACATCTTTTACCTACTTTTCATAGTTTAGATAGTGAAAACCCTTATGTGCATGTTAGAGAATTTGAAGAAGTAGTGGTCACCTTTCATAGTCAGCCCAATGCCATAGATTCTATTAGGTTGAAAATTTTCCCTTTATCCCTAAAAGATAAAGCAAAGAGTTGGCTATACTATTTAAGGCCGATATCCATAGGAACTTGGGTAGAAATGACCCAAGTGTTTTTCAACAAATATTTCCCACAACATAAGACTAACGACTTGAAAAGATAAAGTTCTTCTTTCTCCCGAAAAGATAGTGAAACCTTGTACCAAGCCTGGGAGAGATTTAAAGAGTTGTTAAACATGTGTCTTCACCATGGGCATGAAAATTGGCACTTTGTTAGTTACTTCTATGAGGGACTCACAATTAGGGAGCGCCAATTTGTTGAGATGATGTGTAATGGGGTGTTCCTTCATAAAGACCCTAAGGAAGCCATAGAATTCCTCAAAGACTTAGCTGAAAAAGCCCACACATGGACTAGACCTAGCACTATGGATAACACAAATGGGTCACGATCTAGTGGAATTTACCATCTTATGGAAAAAGACAACCTTAAAGCCCAATTAGAAGTCTTAACTAGGGAATTGGAGACTTTGAAAACCAAAGATAGGAAGGTCACCCACACGGTCGCTAAGGTTGAATCACAAGATGCATGCTTTGTTTATGGAGGGGTGGAACACTTGGCTTAGGATTGCCCAACTTATAGTGAGATGAGATAGACTTATGAGGAAAAATGTAATGCCTTAGGAATGTACAAAAAACCTTATTCACCTTATTGAACAATGTAACGCCTTAGGGATGTACTAAAAACCTTATTTGCCTTATTCTGAAACCTATAACCCTAGCTAGAGAAACCACCCAAACTTCAATTGGAAATCTAACCAACAAAACAACTACCAATGAAAATAAGAACAACAACCACCCAAGTCTTATCAAGCACCTCAATACAATGCATCACAAGTTAGCAATTCCTTATAGGACACCTTACAAGCATTTATGGAGGCCTAAAATAAGACTAACAAAAAATTTGAAACAATTCTTGCACAGGTGGTAGAAGAGAACAAGGAGATCAAAAATGAATCACTAAGCTAACCAGTGCTTTGACCATACAAGAGTGAGGTAAGTTTCCATCTCAACCTTAGTCTAATCCAAAGGGGCAACATATGGCACAAGCCTTATATTTGACACACGAAATCTCAAAGAGGTAAATGCCATCACTACTTAGAGTGGTAAAACTTTGAATGAGCCTACATTGCCAATTAACACAATTGTAAATAGTGAAGATGTTCCCCGAAAAAAGGATATTATTGAGAAAGAACTTGAAAAGAAATTTTTGATCTAGTTGCCTTTTCCTTAAGCTTTCCAATCTAATGGAAAAACTCAAAAATTGAAGGTGAGATTCTAGAACACTTGAAACATGTTAAGATGAATCTTCCCTTATTGCATGTAATTAAATATGTTCTGGCTTACGCTAAAGTTATCAAGGATCTATGCACCATCAAAAGAAAGCACCATGTCAGGAAGACTGCATTCTTGATGAAACAGGTAAGGGCAGTAATTGAATAGAAAACACCACCTGAGTACAAAGATCCAGGATGTTCTACAATTTCCTACTAGATCAGGAGACATGAATTCAGTTAAGCAGTGTTAGACTTGAGAGCGAGTGTCAATCTCACGCCTTATTCTGTTTACTTGCGATTAGGGCTTGGAGAGATCAAATGCACATTCGTAATTCTACAATTGGCCGACCGATCAATCAAGAAACCACGGAGAATAGTGGAAGATGTTCTATTACAAACTGATAAATTTTATTACCTTGTTGACTTTCTCATTTTTGATACTCAGTCCGTGGTTAATACGAAGTCCAACATCCCTTTTATTTTAGGGAAACCTTTTCTTGCCATTGCTAACGCTCTTATTAATTGCAGGAATGGTCTTATGAAATTATCATTTGGGAATATGACTCTTGAGGTGAATATTTTTCCTATTGACAAGCAACCATGAGAGGAAGACGACTACTACCATTCATATATGATAGACACACTTGTACCAGAGGAGGCTTATAGAAAATAGGATTCTGACTCTTTAGAATGCATCCTTGATTCTAATTCTGAATATTTTTGTTATCCTGATGATACAACTAATGTCTTTGGTGTTTTTGACACACAGGATTAAAGGACTTGGTCTTGGCAATGATGCTTTGAAGAGTTGCCATGTAGAGGAGAGAAGCCAAAACCCTTTAACTTAGAGGCACCAAAATTTGAACTTTCCCTATTGCCTAAAGGTTTGAAGCATGTATTCTTAGGAGCAGGTGATACCTTTCCTGTAATTATTTCTTTTGAACTTAGTGTTGAACAAGATGGAAAAATTGATAAATTTGTTAAAAGAACATAAGTCTGCACTATAATGGACCATAGCTAATATTAAAGGTATTTTCCATTAATATGTTCCCATATAATCCATCTAGAGAAAGATGCCTAGCCTCATATAGACTCGCAAAAAAGACTTAACCCAACAATGAAAGAAGTGTTAAAAAATGAAGTCTTAAAACTATTAGATGTAGGTATAATCTACCCAATATTTGATACTTAATGGGTAGGTCCAACACAAGTAATGCCTAAGAAATTTGGGTAACTATGTTTCAAAATGATGGGGGACTGTTTGTTCCAACCAGGTAGTAAGTAGATAGTGGATGTGCATATATTATAGGAAATCAAACACAACTACTCAAAAAGACTACTTTCCATGCCTTTTATTGACCAAATCTTGGAACGTGTAGCTGGCCATCCCTTTTATTGCTTTCTCGATAGGTACTCAGGATATTACTAGATAGAGATAGCTATAGAGGATCAGGATAAGACTACCTTCACATGCCCTTTTGGTACTTATGCATTTCGTAGGATGCCATTTGAATTATGTAATGCACCAGCTACTTTTCAACATTACATGCTTAGTATTTTCTCTAATGATGAACACTTAAATATGTATTTTTAATAAGATCTTAGTTTATCATATTGCATTAATAGTGTCATTAAATTCCTCAACTTAAGCATATTTGTAGTCTTTGCATCTTTGGAATTAACTTCCTTTTAATTTTGGTTTTGTTACAGGTTCAGTAAAATGGGTATAACTATCTATTTATAGATCATAATGGTGCAAATCTTAATGTTTTGGAAAGCTGATTAAATTATCTACAAGATTATATTTTAGAAACATCATCAAATTTGGGCTCTTAGTGGACCAAAAATGGGCTTGAAGTGAACCCATCTGTAGTTTCGGCCCAGCCTAATCATGCCTCAGTATTTTGACCATATCTCTCAGAATACATATCCAAATCATATGAATCAAGATGTTCTAGAAAGATGAGAGCAATATCTACGACTTTCATGAAGACATGTGATTAAAATTCTCAAAAATTCAATGTCAAAATCGGTGTTCAATGTTGGTTCACCTAATTACCCTAATTGTCAAAGTTCGTGCATCTAATATTTGACAATTATTCCTTTGTAATTTGACAAGTTTGCCCCTGAATGTATCTATAAATAGAGGTGCCTTATGACCCATTAAGGCATCTTAGCCTTTGCTAGGATCTCTTGTTATTGTGATTTTTTCTCTTGTATTTTTATGTTATTAATGAATTTTCTTTTTCTTACAATTTGTTTTCTTTCTCTTATAATGTCTTTCTAACTTCTCTCTTGCTAAGGTGAAAGGGTGAAACCTTTGATATGAGAGTAACGATTCTCTAACCCTTTAATATGTGCTTAATAATCATAATCTTGTGTTATTTATATGATTTATATTTATTTTTCTAATCAATCTTGACACCACTTGTAAAGTGGAGGTCTTGATCCATTGTCAACAATCCTTGGCACATCAAATGCTTGCATCCTTTCTAGATGTCCTATGGTTCTTTCTTACCGACATGAGTCTAGTTAGGAACCTTGATTTGTTGTAGACATATGGAGATTGGCACATTGGATGCTTGAACCCATTTATAAGAAGTGGTATAATATTGGTAACGAAGCAAATATAATTCATATAACTAAAATGGGTTGTTTATCCTTATTTGAAATATCAAGGGCGGATCCCCTAACCTTAGATTTCATTATTATTGTGTTGATTTCTCTTGTGTGATTCTCATTTATTGTTTACGAACTTGTTCTTACTTATATTTGTTGATATTATCTTGTCATCTCTTTGAATCATCCATATCATATTTGCTTACTTTATAGTTTGTAGTGCTAAAATTTCCTTCCTCATGGATCGACCCCGGTCTCACTGGGTTTATTACTTTGACACTCCTATATTTGGGAGACAATCCTTTTTCGGATGTGTCAAGTTTTTGGTGCCATTGCCGGGGAAGGTAAAATTTGGCGTACAAAATTGTAAGTATTTCCTTTTCTCATTTTTTTATTTCCATTTTTCTTGCATGTATTAATCTATTCTTTTCTTCTTGCATTAGTTGGTGGACTTTTTAGGAGTCACTCATCTTTTTTAAAAAAAAAAAAATCATGCTCATACCTAACTAAGAACATAAATGGATTCCATGAATCTTATAAGAACTTGTGCACAATCATGCATAGTCTTCCCTCGTGATGCAAAATATTTTAATCATGAATCGGATTTCATTCAATTCTTACCCAACTTTTATGGCCTAGATTTTGAAAAACCATTTTTGCACTTGAGAGAATTTAAATAGTTTTGCAATATATATAGTGACCTAAATTGTAGCATAAACATCTTTAGATTAAAGCTTTTTCCCTTTTCTTTAGAAGATAAAACTAAAATATGGCTATAAAATCTTAGGTCAGGATCCATTAGCTTATAGGATGAAATGCAACAACAATTTCTTAAAAAATTCTTTCCTCCCTATAGAACAAATTCTCTCAAAAGGCAAATCATCAATTTCACTCAAAAACATGGAAAGACCTTTTACCAATGTTGGGATAGGTATAAAGCATTGCTTAATACTTGTCCTCACCATGGTTTAGAAACATGGAGACTAGTTTTAATTTTCTATAAAGGTCTTACACATGAAGCTAGGCAAATGGTAGAATTAATGTGTAATGGACAATTTAAAAATAAAGACCCTGATGAAGCCATGGATTTCCTAAACTTACTAGCGAAAAATGCCTAAAATTGGAACAATGTTGGCACCTATGAGGTACCAAGAACATCTAGTAGAGGCATATATAACTTTAGAGAGAATCATGATATTTATTCTAAATTTACATCCCTAGCTAGAAAAGTCAAGGACTTAGAAATATGGTCTATGCAAGAACTTGTCTGTCACACTTGTAATACTAGTGATCATCCTACGGATGATTGCCCAATTATGCCTACCTTTAGGAGAAGTCTCCATGACCAAACCAATGTTTTAAGAACTTTCCAAAGGTCAAATCCTAATCCTTACTCACAAAATTTTGGATGGAAAAATCACTTGAATTTTGATCGGAGGAATGATAATCATGCACAATCTTACCAACCTCCCTTTCAGTCATATCAAAATTTTAAAAAATCTCATGATCATGCATCTCATGAAGATCTTGGAGAAACATTGGATTCATTCATTGCAAAGCAAGAGGCTTTTAATAGTCAAACTGCTTAAACTATGGCAAATTTGAATGATGCTCTTGACAAACTTGCATTTGCACTTAGTACTAATGAGAAATGTGAGTTTCCATCTCAACTAGAGCCAAACTCCATCAATCCACATGTGAGTAATCCAAGTGGCCAACATCTAGATGAAGATTCGGTCACTACTCTTCATGATGTTAAGGTTGATAAAGAACATATTCTTAACCCTTATGAGAAAGATGATGAATCAATCTCAAAGGGTAAGGAAGAGGTTAGTAAACCTACACCTAACAAGGAAGAGATCGAATCCTCACTTATACCCTCATGTCATCATGCAAAGGAACTTAACCAAAATATTGACATTAATGAATTTTTTAAGCACATGAAAATGAGGAAGCTAATAAGACTAAAACTAATGTGGAAGACTACATCCAAAATGAGAATTTTTCAAGTCCTTCAGAAATCGCGTTAACTAGTTCATTTGAACCAAGTATGCAACTAGTGCCCATTGCTTCTAAAGAAATTTCATTGCTTTGATTTTGTACAAGTGAAGGAAATTAAGAGTTGGGAGCCATGTTTTGAAAAAAGGCAGGAAGAAACATCCACACTTAAGAATGCATGCCTCAAGGACAAACAAACTCAACAAGTGGTAATCTCTTCCATTGTCACAAATAAAGGAAAAAGAGAGGTACCACCTCAATGGCATATTTTTTATCGTGGTAAATTACTTTCGAAGGGATTCCTCTTTTGGCTGTTTTTCACGACTAATCAAATTTTATCCGTTTGTGCCATATTTTTATTTTTATTTTTATTCTTGATTTTTGCTATCATTTCTAGTTTGTTCTTATTTTATTTTATGTGCTTTTATTTTATTTGTGTGTTTGCATTTTGTTTCTCGGTCAAGTGGCGGATACAGTACTCCGTGACTTTTAAAGTTTGTTTTTCAGTTCCCTTAAAACTGTCGCTCACCTTACATCGATTTTCTTTTCTTCTCTCTCATTTTCTTCACATGGATACCATTCTCTCAAAATTGCACAAACATTTTCCTCTCTTTCTCAAAATGATTTGCTTAAAATTTATAAAGCTCGCACAAAAAGACTAAGGATGTTGATGTGTAAGGGTTTGGAAAAAAGCTCTTACGGCAAAAAGCGAAGAGCGAAAAGGTTACAAGTTTGTCACAAATATGCAAGATGGACTTGTAACCAGCATTGCCGCTCCTTGGGATATTTGTCTAATAATCGAGATGATAAACTATAGTTCATCAAGAATGGACTGAGTAGGGAGTCTTTGGATGATATCTGAATGACTCTTGAGACGCATTCTTGTGGACTTGTGCAACGTGAAATTTTTAAATTGTGGACACAATTCCAAGATGAGCAGGAACGCTATAGTCTTGGGAATCTGACTCAAAACGATCTTGTTTGCCAGTTTATAAGAGAACTAGATGGGAAGCATATCCCCAACTCATAGAAGGTGTTTAAGCCGTTTCTGGACATAAAACCAAAGGAAGATATGAGCCACAGTCATAACTACCTGTACATATGCATGCATGCCATTATTTTAATGCCTATTAGCTGTCATTTTTGAATTTGTATCTTTTGTTTGACTTATGGTGTCTTATTTCATCATCTTTTTTGAATTTATATGCATAATTGTCAAACTTTTCAACAAGCAGCCAAGCTACCTATTTAGATGTCATCATTAGCATGCCTTTTTGCACTCCATAAATACCACATCTCTTGTTCTCTTCTTCACACACAGTTAGAGAGTTGCATAGACATGGAGGGAACTTTAAAACGTCGAATCCAAAGGATATGTGTATTCTATGGATCTCGATCGGGTAAAAGTAAGGAGTTTGTAGAAGCAGCAAATTATCTTGGTAGGCTACTGGCTGAAAAAAAGATTCATGTGGTTTATGGAGGAGGTAGCCTCAGGTTAATGGGTTATGTGTCAACAGCTGCACATGTAGGAGGTAGTCAAGTTTTAGGAGTTATTCCTAAAACTTTGGCTATAGAAAGCAGTGTTGGAAAAACGGTTGGGCATGAGTTACAGGTCTCCTCTATGCATGAACGCATGGCACATATGCTCATTAATTTAGATGCTTTTATTCCTTTACCAGGTGGCTTTGGTACTCTCGAAGAAATTTTTCAAATTGCCTCCTGGGCCCAACTGAATCTCCATAAAAAACCTATAGGTTTGTTGAATGTTAACAATTTCTTTGATCCTTTAATAAGTTTTGTTGATGCAGCTGTGGAACAAAATTTTATCCCTCATTCAGCGAGACAGATCCTTGTTTCTGCCACCTCTACTAGTGAGTTACTCGACAAATTACAAGCAGTTGAGTATGAACCTGATCCAACTAGTACTCAAATTAATTGGTCAGGAGGGCAAAACAAAAAGTGCAAATTGGATCTGAATCTCCGTTTGTAATTTTTTTCTTTTCTTGTCTTTTATTTTTAGCATTTTATAAGTCTTTCAGGTCATCTCTCTTGAATAACTGAAGCTTCAAGTAATGTCTTCTATACTTTATCTCTCTATGGGGGCAAGGATAGTAGACATAAGTATGTTTTGAATTTTCTTTTTCTTGAAAAAAAAGCGAGTTAGTAATTAGATTCAAAGTGCGGCGTAAGGAGTTCAAATCCTCTTGAGACGCATAATGGGTTAGGGATGGCAGAGTAAGGAGGACCAATTTGAACTCTTGAAACCCATTCCCACCAATTTGTCATTTTATTTTGATTTTGTGAACTCATTTTAGCTAACTTGATATTTTTTGGTCTTGATTTTTGAATTTTATAACAAGGAGGTCTTATTCATTTCACTTTGAATTATTCAAATCTATAAACTCTCACAATATTATCATTTAATAAACTGTGTGCTTATGTACTCGTTAAGCAAGTATTCATGAACCTTTCTTCACACACACACATACCTTAATGCATGATTGTGGGTGGCGAAATGAAATGTTGCAATATTTGAGTTCTTTTATGTTGTTTAGGATAACAATAAAAGGAAGGGGAAAGTAAAAAAAAAAAAGTGAAAAAAAGGTTAAAAAAAAGAGCAATTGTGGATAAGTTTGGTCTCGTAGCCTCCTTAATTTGAGCAATTAAGCCCGAGGGGTGCCTCAACACCTAATACCCTAAGACCAACTGGTTTGGGAGCTATTGGTCCAAAGCTCGCTACATGGATTAAGGAGAAAGCTTAATGGGTTGAACATTGCACTATCCACAAGTTTCTAAGCAAAAATAAAGCATCAACAACCCGAGTCGTTAAGCTCGAAGGGGTGTCTTAACACCTAATGCCCTAAGGCCAACTGGTCTGGGAGTCATTAGCCTAAGGCTCACTACATGGGTTAAAGATGCATTCTTTCAAAAAAAAAAAAAAACATATATATATATATACACATATATATATATAAAATAAATGAATGCCCCCTACCTACAGTTGTTAGCCTTAACAAATATTAGAACCGATATGGCTTCTTTCTAATAAGCCCCATAGTCATGTGTCAACTGAGCATAAAGAGAAGGTTTATTGATATCTTGACTGAAGGGAATATGAGTCATTAAAAAAAAAATCAGTTGAGAGTTTGTTTATTTGGATAAAATCAAGGAGAGTGCAATAATGACCACCTTTGATGTAAAATTCTATAAATCACTTCTAAATAATAACGCTTTAATTGCTAGGGACTAGCAATAAGCTGGTTGGGGGATATGATGAACACTTAAATATGTATGTTTAATAAGAGTTTAGTTCATCATATTGCATTAATAGCGTCATTAAATTCCTCAACTTAAGCATATTTGTAGTATTTGCATCTTTGGAATTAACTTCCTCTTAATTTTGGTTTTGTTACAGGTTCAATAAAATAGGTATAACTCTCTATTTATAGATCAGAATGGTGCAAATCATAATGTTTTGGAAAGCTGATTAAATTATCTATAAGATTTTATTTTAGAAGCATCATCAAATTCGGGCTCTTAGCGGACAAAAAATGGGCTTGAAGTGAACCCATCTGCAGTTTCGGCCCAGCCTGACCATGCCTCAGTATTTTGACCATATCTATCAGAAAACTTAACCAAATCATATGAATCAAGATGTGCTAGAATGCTAAGAGAAATATCTACGACTTTTATGAAAACATGTGATTAAAATTCTAAAAAATTCAATGTCAAAATCAGTGGTCAAAGTCGGTTCACCTAATTACCCTAATTGTCAAAGTTCATGCATCTAATATTTGACAATTATTCCTTTGTAATTTGACAAGTTTGCCCCTGAATGTATCTATAAATAGAGGTGCCTTATGACTCATTAAGGCATCTTGGTCTTTGCTAGGATCTCTTGTTATTGTGATTTTCTCTCTTGCATTTTTATGTTATTAATGAATTTTCGTTTTCTTACAATTTGTTTTCTTTCTCTTATAATGTCTTTCTAGTTTTTCTCTTGCTAAGGTGAAAGGGTGAAACCCTTGATATGAGAGTAACGATTCTCTAACCCTTTAATATGGGCTTAATAATCATAATCTTGTGTTGTTTATATGATTTATATTTATTTCTCTAATCAATCTTGACACCACTTGTAAAGTTGAGGTCTTGATCCATTATCGACAATCCTTGGCACATCAAATGCTTGGATCCTTTCTAGATGTCGTATGGTTCTTCCTTACTGACATGAATCTAGTTAGGAACCTCGATTTGTTGTAGACATATAGAGATTGGCACATTGGATGCTTGAACCCATTTATAAGAAGTGGTATAAATATTGGTAACGAAGCAAATATAATTCATATAACTAAAACGGGTTGTTTATCCTTATTTGAAATATCAAGGGCGGATCCCCTCACCTTAGCTTTCATTATTATTGTGTTGATTTCTCTTGTGTGATTCTCATTTATTGTTTACAAACTTGTTCTTACTTATATTTGTTGATATTATCTTGCCATCTCTTTGAATCATTCATATCATATTTGCTTACTTTATCGTTTGTAGCGCTAAAATTCCCTTCCTCGTGGATCGACCCCGATCTCACCGGGTTTATTACTTTGACACTCTTATACTTGGGAGATAATCCTTTTTCGGATGTGTCATCTAACATGGTTGAAAAATGCATGGAGGCTTTTATGGATGATTTGATTGTTTTTGGTAACTCTTTTGATTCATGTCTACTTAACTTAAAAGCTATTTTAAGTAGGTGTGAAGAAACAGGACTTGTGCTGAATCGGAAAAAATGTCATTTCATGGTGTCCTTTGGGATTGTTTTAGGGTACATTATTTCAGAAAGAGGAATAAAGGTTGACAAGGCTAAAATTGAGGTGATCTCTAAATTACCTACACCCAAGACAGTAAAAGATGTCCGATCTTTTTTAGGACATGCTAGTTTTTATAGGAGGTTTATACAAAATTCTGTACTATATCTAGACCATTGTGTAAACTCTTATTAAAAGATGATGAATTTGTTTGGACTCAAGCATGTGAGGAAGCATTTCGAACACTAATTACCAAACTCACCACTGCTCTTATCATGTAGTCACCTGATTGAACCTTCCATTTGAGATTATATGTGATGCTAATAACTATGTTATAGGAGCAATCCTTGGTCAACAAGGGAAGGGGAAACCCTTTGTTGTTTATTGTGCTAGTAGGACCTTGAATGATGCTCAAATGATTTATTCTACTATTGACAATGAACTATTAGCTGTTATTTTTGCCTTGGACAAATTTCATTCTTTTTTGATCGGTTCATTTATTACTATGTTTATTGATACTGATCATGTAGCTTTTAAATACCTTTCTCTAAGAAGGATGCTAAAGTCCGTCTAATTAGGTGGATTCTTCTTTTGTAGGAATTTGATCTAACCATTAAAGACAAGAAGGGTATCGAAAACATTGTAGCAAATCATTTATCTCGTCTCAAGTTCGATGATTCCACTAATGTTCAACTCATTCGAGATGACTTCCTTGATGAACATCTTTTCATTATATGCCTAGTACCTTGGTATGCATATATTCTAAATTTCTTAGTTTGCGAAGAAGTTCCATCTAACCGGAGTGCGCAAGATAAGCATGAGTTCTTGGTTAAGTTGTGTAATTTTTATTGGGATGACCTTATCTTCTCAAATATTACCCTGACCAAACTATGGGGTGCTGCATTCCGGATAGTGAAATTGCTAGTGTCTTAAGCTTTTGCCATAATGCTACTTATGGTGGTCATTTCTCTATAAAAGAGAATACCGCAAAAACTTTACAATGTGGACTCTAATGGCCCACTTTATTTAAAGATACTAATAATTTTTGCCATTTGTGTGAAAGATGTCAAAAGTTAGGTGCTTTATCTCACCATCATATGATGACTTCTAACCCTATTATTGTTATTGAGATATTTGACTATTAGGGTATTGACTTTATGAAACCTTTTCCTACATCTTTTGGTTATCTTTACATTCATCTAGCTGTTGATTACGTTTCAAAATGGGTGGAGGTTGTGGCTTATCATACTAATGATAACACAACTGTGGTAAAGTTTTTAAAAGAAAACATGTTGTCTAGGTATGGTTCGCCACGTGTTATCATCAGTGATGAAGGGACACATTTCTGTAACCCTTCTTTTGAAGCTTTGATGTACAGATATGGTCTTTTTCATAAGATTTCCACTGCATACCATCCGTAGACAAATGGGCAAGCTGAGCTCGCAAATAGGGAGATCAAGCAGATTTTGGAAAGGATGGTTAACCCGAATCACACAGACTGGTCTCTTCACCTTTCTGATGCATTATGGGCATACTGCACTGCTTACAAAACTATCCTAGGAATGCCTTCATACTGACTTGTCTATGGGAAAGCTTGTCATTTACCTATTGAGCTAGAGCATAGAGCTTATTGGGTTGTTAAAGCCCTTAATTTTGATTTGAGTGCTACGGGTCTTCAAAGAAAGTTACAATCGTCAAAAATAGAAGAATTGTGGAATGATGCCTTTGACAACTCTAGGATCTAAAAAGCTAAGATGAAAGCAACTTATGATAGACAAATCTTAAGGAAACACTTTGAGCTAAATCTACAAGTTTATCTTTATGATTACACCCTGGAAAGTTGAGATCTCGATGGACTGGCCCTTTTGTGGTAAAGCACGTTTTTCCCAACAAAGCTATTGAGATTGAGGACCTTATTAATGGGTGAATTTTCAAAGTTAATGGGCAATGATTGAAAAACTAAGTGAAAAAGAAAAGTCAATTTATGTGTCTCGAGGAGATCTCTCTTGCGGCTCCTATCTCTCATAATTAATCAGGTTCTATCTATCTATACTATATCTTGACTTTGTTTTTGCTTTTATTTTCTATCTATACCATATCTCGACTCTATTTTTACTTTTATTATCTGTCTATATTATATCATGACTTTGTCTTTGCTCTTATTTTATGTCTATACCTATTTTTTTACTTAATTTTTTACTTTTGCTTTTATTTTCTTTTGTGTCTTTTTATTTTACTTTCCAGTCAAGTGCCAAATATGGTACTCCGTAATCGTTAAAGTCAGTTTTTCAGTTCTCTAAAAACTGTAACCCAAACAAAAATCATGCATTCATCTTTTTCTTTCAAAATGGATATGATTCTTTCAAACCTTCGTAAACATTTTCCCTTTCTTTCTCCAAATGTACTACTAAAAATTTACAAACCACAGTTTGAGAGACCAAAATTGCTAATGCTTATGGGTTTACCTATTGATCTACGATGGTTAATAGAAGCTAAGATATGATTATCTAGTGAGTGTTCAAAAGCCTTTGTTTCTTTTATGCCTGGTTTGAGTAAAAGCTCTTATATGAAAAAGAAGAAAGCAGATAGATTACAAGTCTATCACAAAATGTGCATGATGGACCTACAACAAACGATGTCGCTCTTTAGGATTTTCGTCTGTAAATCGAAAAGAGAAGATTTAGTTCAGTCAGGATGGACTGAGTAAGGAGTCTCTAGATAATATCTTGTTGACTCTTGAGATGCATCCTTGTGGAATTGTGCATCGTGAAATTTTAAAATTGTGTACATAATTTTGAGAAGTGTAGGAACACTATAGTCTCAGAAATCTAATTCAAAACGACCATATTTGCAAATTTATAAGAAAATTGGATGGAAAGCATAGAAGGTGTTTCAGCCATTAGTAGACATAAAACCAAAGAAAGATGTGAGCCACAATCACACCTACCTGTACATATGCATGCTTGTTATTATTTTTGAATTCCTATTTTTATTTTCAACATTTTTCTGATTAACAATCGAACTACCTAAATAGATGTCATGATTGTAATACCTTTTTGCACTTCATTAATACATCTCATTTTCTTCATTTGTATATACATAGTTAGTGAGTTGTATCAAGATGGAGGGAAGCTCAGCTCCTCGATTCTAAAATATATGTATATTTTGTGGATCTCAACCTAGTAAAAGTATAGAGTTTGTAGAAGCAGCTCACAATCTTTGTAAGGTTCTAGCTAAGAGAAAACTGCATTTGGTTTATGGGAGAAGTAGCCTTGGGTTAATGGGGTGTGTGTCATCAACTGCATATGTAGGAGGAAGTCAAGTTTTAGGTATTTTCCCTAGAGCTTCAACTAATGTCATTGGGAGAACAATTGGGAAGGAATTATGAGTCTCATCCATGCATGAACACATAGCTTATATGATTTACAATATAGATACTTTTATTGCTTTACCAAGAGGTTTTAGAACATTGGAAGAAATCTTTCAAATTACCTCTTGAGCCCAGCTCAATATCCACTAGAAACTCATAGGTTTGTTGAATGTCAATAATTTCTTTGATTGTTTATTGTGTTTTATTAATCAAGCTGTGGAACAGAGTTTTATCTCAGAAACGGCATGATGGATCCTTGTTTTTGCCTCAACCGATGATTAATGATATTGATAAATTACAAGCATTTTTTTATGAGCGTGACCCTACGGCATCTAAAATTCACTGGTCAATGGGAATGAACAATAAGCGCAAATTGGATCTAACACGTCATTTGTAACTTTTCTTACTTTTGGTTTTGTTCGCAACATCTTATTTTTGGTTAAGTGTCTTTTAGGTTTGTTTCTTTTGAATAAGTAAAGCCTCAGGTGATGTCTCCTGTACTTTCTCTTTTTACATTTAAACATTGAGGACAATGTTTTGATCTAGTTAGGAGTGGATAGTAGACATATTTTGTGTTTTGCATTATATTTCAAAAAAAAAAAAAATGTTAACAAAGTCATCCAACAAATCTATTAGTTTGAGAATGGCAAAGTAAAGAGTTCACTATCTCTTGAGATACATTCCAAATCTATTAGATCAAGAATGGCAAAGTAAGGAGTAAATTTTTGACCTTTTGAGATGCATTCTACCTAGCTTGATTTGTTTTGATTTTTGATTTTTGAGTTGAATTTCATGCATAGTTGCTTATTGCATGTGTTCTTGGTAATTCTTGTGTAAATGGGTATGTTTTTCTATCTAGGTATGATTTCAAAATTGTTTAGTTTGAGTCACCTTTTTTATTTAGGTTGTCAAAGAATGACTTTCGAAATTATTTTGAGCACAATGATAAGCCTTGTGGTAAGATAGATGATTCAATGTATACAGCCAAGAGAATTCCGATGTTTACGTATACATTTTTTTTTCTAATCTCACACATCTTTTATGAGTGAGTGAAGAGGTTGAGAAAATAGCCTACGAACTTTCATTGATCCTTTGAATTGATTAATTTTTGTTTAGAATGCCATTACTCAGATTGAGGGATGATTTGGTTGTTTAGCCAAAGGATGATTTAAGGTGAAATTTCAATTCCTGTAAAACAAATGGTGAGAAATTGTTCTTATTTTGTAATGCTTCCTTAGTTCTTCATAGTTTCAAAAAAAAAACAAAAAAAAGTATGATACAAAAAAGACAAAAAAAGAGTCAATTCAGTTCAATAATTTAGTCATTCAATTATTGAAGATAGAAGGTTTACAAAGCAGTCTTTGTTGCCAAGGTCTATTTATTTTTTTCACACAAGATGAATGAATTCCCGAGGCTAGCATGCGGCAAGAATGGTTTGATTCTAAACGGTTGATTTTTCTATCTTTGGATCAATGTTAGTTTGTCTGTCTGTCCTTAGATGTGACCTTTTCTTGAGTGCTTATCTATTTTCCAACTCCATGAGAAAATCTAGCCCTTTTAAATAGTTAATTACCTGTAAGGATATGGAGTTATGACTTTTACATGGAGTAATTTTCAAGGCTATATATGTTGTGGTTCATGGTATGAAGGCTTTGGCTTGGTTCACACACAAGATTTTGGAAATTATGATTGAAATAACCTTTATAGCAAATGTGATCTTAAACTGACTTTTTGTTTGAAATGCTCAAGTAATGCTTCACATTTCATTGGCGTTTGAATTGCTAGAGACTAGTAATAAGCTGGTTGGATTATGATAAACGCATAAAAATATGCTCTTAAACATAAATAATTAATGCTAATTGGTCAATATTGCAACACTTTTTATGATATTTTAGCATAATTATTTTACTTATGCCTATTTGGCATTTGTTTCATTTCTTTAACATTTCTTTAGTATTTATCTTGAAATAAAGTGTTGTTCTTAAATTGTGATTAATGGAAATCTTTGCGCAGGTTTAATAAAATAAACATAACTCTTAATCTATAAACCAAAATGAAGAGATTCTTCAATCTAGAGTAACATTACACAATTCTACACAAAGTTGATGGACAATCAAAGGCCCAAATATAACATTTGATGGGCTGAAATTGAAACACAACAAAAATGCAACTGCAACTGTTGCTTAGCCCAACTCATCTTTGGTATTTTGACCATATCTTACAAAATAATTGTTTGGATTGCATGAATATGGTGGCTATGGAAAGAAGAGACAAAAAGCTACAACTTTCATATTTATCACAAAGTCTAATTCAATCGTTTTGGTAGCCAAAAATGTGTTAGAAGTTGGTAGAAGGGTTGGTGGCCGAAAATATGGAAGATTTGGTTCATACCAGAATAGTTCCATTTAATTACCTATTTAAGGACACATTGAGGAGCTGAAGGAAAAATGAAGAAAATCCATTGCATTCCATTTTATCATTTTATCTTACAATTCTCTCTTGTATTTTCTCTCTAAAAATGGTTAGAATGGTCTGTAAGTTAGGCTAGAGATCTTAGAAACGCTAGAGATGAACTTGTCTATGTAGTTTATTTATTTTTCTATTTTGATTCTTCCTCAAGGGGAGTAAAGTTTGCAATTTTGTTTATTTGTTGAACTCTTTCTCATCTTGTGATTTCTCTTTAATCCAGAAATTATAATTCTCAATTTCATATAAATTTAGTCATGCTTTCTTTATGTAACTCGTGTTAAATTATAATTATTACTAGTAGTCATGTTTTATGAGTTGGTCTTTTAATGCAATATTTTCAATTGATATATTGTTGATCTTCGATAACTTGTAAGGATGAACATTATTGGTGAATATTGCTTGTAAAGAGTTTATGCATATCAAATACACGTCTTTATCAATTATGCTTTAGATACATATTTTTTGATCAATTGTTTGGAATGTAAAATTTTTAATTGAGTTATAATTATTGAATCACAGTGGGGATTAGGTTTACAAAATATATAAGTGATTCTTGATGCTTTACCTCTTAATTATCATTGATTTCTTCCAATTATTATGCACTGTAGTCACTTTGTAACAAATCACTTCAAAGTTAAATTTCATATCTTTATTATCTTTTTAGTATTTTGTTCTACTAATCTCTTTTGTTGAAAGCCTCTTTGTGGATTTGATAGCTTCATTTATAGTATAATAATAGCGGTATATTTTCAGTGTAAACAATGTGCAAGCTGCTTGAATGAAGCAATTTAATCTAGAGCAAACCCAGATATGTTGATTGCCTAGATTAGTTAGCTCAGTCTCAAGGAGATTCAATTCAAGCAGAATGATTTGAAGATTTGCCTTAAACAAGGCATCCACCTTGAAGAAGGGATCTCCCTTGAAGAAGATGTCTGCCATGAGGATGGCATTTCTTTAAAGAAGGAAGTTCACTATGAAGAAGAAATTCAAAGTTTACCCTAAAGAAGGGATTTTAAAGAAGAAATTTAATGTTCACCTTGAAGAAGAAAATCTACCTTGAAGAAGGAAGGTCACCTTCAAGAAACGATTTGAAAAAGAAGAAAATTCATAATCAGCTAGTTGGAAGGGTAAAAAGGTAAAAGGGTAGAGTAAAGAAAGAAATGAAATAGAGAAAAAAGAATAGAAGAGTGTAGACACTAGAACTTTGAGACTCGACGATGAAATGAAGATGAATGCTGAGTAATAAAATGACCAAAATGCCCTTGAAAACCAAGAAAACAAAAGTGAGAATGAATCGATAAAAGGCCTTGAAAACTGACATTTGACTTCAAAAAAATCATAAAAATTAATCCAGAAGGAATCTACTAATGAGTTATATACTTTTGCAAAGATACAAATGTCTAGTTTTTATAGAAATTTTTAGATCACAAATCGGAGTTGAATTGGAAAAAGTATGCATGATCGAACAGACGAAGGTCAGAAGGGGCTACACTACAAAGTGCCAAAAAAGGAAGGATTGAACTAGAACAGTCGCCCGCTGTTGACCATCAGCTACCCGATTGTCAAACAACCACTCATCTATTGACTGATATCCACCTAACTGACAAACAATCGCCCAATGGTTTCCCAACAACTGCCCTATTGGCCCCTTAATTTTGGAAATGTTCGGTTTAAAACTTCCTTTTTTGGATTTTTGCTTCCTTTTTCAATTGCAGCCCTCAACTTTATCCCCCCCTCCGCCTCTCACTTTTCAATGCACATCGATTATTAAATATAATAATCTCTTTTCCCTCTTGAAGACACACTAGAGAATTCAAGAAGTCTTTTCCAGTTTAAAGCTTTTCGGGTGTTTTATATTGCTCTGAACCTAAAAAGGGTACATTTTAGAGTAGATTTCTCTTCTCCCTACAATTTTCTCTTTTATTTTTCTTGCTTAGAATAAAGCATGTCTAGGTTAGTTTATGCTTAGAATAAGCATGTATAGGTTTTATTTTGATGCTTAGGAGCACGTTTAGGGTTTTATGAATTGTTTAACTTTTGTGTTTGTTTTGCGATATGGATAAGCATGTCAAGGTAAGTCTCTTATCCCTTCTTTATTAGAATCACATTTAGGAATTTAATTTCCTTTGCAAATGCTTAGAGTAATGCTTAGGAGCACATGATTAGAATCATGCTAGGAGAACTTATAATTGCTTTGAAGCATGCTAGTAAATAGTATAGAATAGGTGAGAATTACCGTATTACCCTTTTGAATGCTTGGGTTGGGCTAGAATAGCCTTGTTTGATTTTGATTATTTGATTTAGGCTAGAATATGCAATGATAAACATGTTTAGGCTAGAAATGCCATGAATTAATATGAATTATACTAGAATAGCAAAAGGTAGAATGTCATGATAGAATTATCGAATCTAGATCGACGTGCCATGATATTAGGTTATGGCCTTGTGATAAGTGTCTATTTATATATCATTTTCATATCAATTCGTCCATGTTTCTTTGCTATATTCCTTGGTATTTTTATGTTTTTGTGTGGTTTTGATGTTTGTAGGAGTTTTGGAGCAAGTTGCACAAAAATGGAGTAAAACCCTTCATTTTCACCTCTGCTAGTCAACCATCTTCTCGGATTTAATTGTATTGATATACAATGAACCCGATGACATATTATATACCGTTGGAAAGCTCTCGAAGTCTATTTTCTGGAGAAATTTACGGTTTATAAATCCATTCAGTGTACCAAAAGTTGTAATCAAAACAGTGTGAGAAGTATAGAAATGTAATTCCACAAATCACTGTAGCATGTATAATACGGGACACTGTAGCAGGTTACTGTAGCAGAGTATTTAAACACATTTTAGGGTTTTATTTTGACAACTTGAAGAGGGGAGAACGTGGAGGAGGCTGCATCTTTGGATTTCTCTCATCCCTTGGAGTTCTTGAAGGAGAAAGAAGGCTTTGAAAGAGGAAGAACTACAATCCTAAGGAGATTCATCTACAAAGGAGATTTTCAAAGGATTTGCTAAGTTTTTCTTTTCCTTTTCAATTCTGGAATTTCTCTGTATTGTATTTATGTTGTTCTTAAACATGTGTAACTGAATCTGAATTGGTTGAGGGTGATTTCAAAGCCCTTGATATGGTTTTTTGTAAGTTGATTGTGCAAGGAATTGTTATCCAATTCTCTAATTGAAGTTGCTTGTATTTTCCCATATCTAATGCTTATGATTGCTTGCTGGATTGTATTTCGAATGGCCAACTGAATATAATCTGGTTGTTGTCTATTGCTAGACTAGAAATCTTGATCCGTAATTGTCTTGAATTTCTAATCCTTAGTAGCAAAATTGTGATCAGAGATTGCAATTGGAGAATACAACCTAAGTTAAATAATCCGAGCTTGTGTGTTTATTGCTTAGATCAACCTATCTTTCTTATCGTAATGCATCCATTGAATTAAATTTAGAGAGCTTGTTCTATGTTGTTTAATGGATAGAGATTAAATAAAGAGCTTGTTTTATTTAACAACAAAGTAAGGAAAGATTGGGATAACAGAGCTTGTTGTTATCTACGGTTGATAATTTCAATGCTGTAATTGGATGACAATTCTATGATTAATTCGCAAATCCATATCTTATGGCAGAGAATGATCCCTTAACCAGATTTCTCTCATTGATCTTTCATTTAAATTAACTTCTGTTTTGTTATTCTTAATTTGCATTCTTATTTCATTTAGTTAATGATAGGTGTCTATTTATGTATTACTTTTATATCAATTCGTCCATGTTTCTTTGCTATATTCCTTGGTATTTTTATGTTTTTGTGTGGTTTTGATGTTTGTAGGAGTTTTGGAGCAACTTGCACAAAAATGGAGTAAAACCCTTCATTTTCACCTCTGCTAGTCAGTGATCTTCTCGGATTTAATTGTATTGATATACAATGAACCCGATGACATGTTATATACCGTTGGAAAGCTCTCGAAGTCTATTTTCTGGAGAAATTTACGGTTTATAAATCCATTCAGTGTACCAAAAGTTGTAATCAAAACAGTGTGAGATGTATAGAAATATAATTCCACAAGCACTGTAGCATGTATAATACGGGGCACTGTAGCAAGTCACTGTAGCAGAGTATTTAAACACATTTTAGGGTTTTATTTTCATAACTTGAAGAGGGGAGAACGTGGTGGAGGCTGCAGCTCTGGAATTCTTTCATCTCTTGGAGTTCTTGAAGGAGAAAGGAAGCTTGGAAAGAGGAAGAACTACAATCCAAAGAGAATTACATCAAATTTGCTAAGTTTTTTCCCTTCCCTTTCATTTTCTGGAATGTCTCCATGTTGTATTGTATTTACCACGTTCTTAAACATGTGTAACTGAATCTGAATTGGTTGAGGGTGATTTCAAAGCCCCTGATATGGTTTTTGTAAGTTGATTGTGCAAGAAGTTGTTATCCAATTCTCTAATTGAAGTTGCTTGTATTTTCCCATATCTAATGCTTATGATTGCTTGCTGATTGTATTTGGAATGGCCAACTGAATATAATCTGGTTGTTGTCTATTGCTAGACTAGAAATCTTGATCCGTAATTGTCTTGAATTTCTAATCCTTAGTAGCAAAATTGTGATCAGAGATTGCAATTGGAGAATACAACCTAAGTTAAATAATCCGAGCTTGTGTGTTTATTGCTTAGATCAACCTATCTTTCTTATCGTAATGCATCCATTGAATTAAATTTAGAGAGCTTGTTCTAGGTTGTTTAATGGATAGAGATTAAATAAAGAGCCTGTTTTATTTAACAACAAAGTAAGGAAAGATTGGGATAACAGAGCTTGTTGTTATCTACGGTTGATAATTTCAATGGTGTAATTGGATGACAATTCTACAATTAATTCGCAAATCCATATCTTGTGGTAGAGAAGGATCCCTTAACCAGGTTTCTTCATTGATTTTTCAATCTGATTTAAATTTGCATTGTGTTATTCTTTACTTGCATTAATATTTCATTAGTTAATCAATCAATAAAAACCCCCCGTTTATTCTTTTTTTACTTAAAATAACAAATTCAATTAGAATCAATCCTCGTGGGAACGATATCTTACTTATCACTTTATTACTTGTGCGACTAGTATACTTGCTAGTTTCGAACGCATCAAGTTTTTGGCGCCGTTGCCGGGGATTGATTTTCTAATCGATTTGTTATTTTGTTTTCATTGTTGATTCATATTTTCTTTGTTTTTCTTTTCTGATTGTTTTTGTTTAGACAACATGGCAGTAAACTTCTATCAATTCAGTAGCGGATTTGAGCCACAAGTACCATGGAGAGTAAATGAGGTAAGCACTCCGAACATTGAACAACAACTTTCTGAGCTAACCTCTCTTGTGGAAAACATGGCTGTAGGAGATATGCAAAAATCTTATGAATGTGGGATATATTCTACGATGGAGCATCCAATCGACATGTATCCAACTTTACAAGAAGAATATATGGAACAAGCCAATGCCATGGGTGGATTTCCAGGACAAACGAGGCAATGGTATGATCCTTTCTCTAGCACTTACAATGCTGGATGGGAAGATCAACATAATTTCAGTTACTGGAATCATCAACCAATCACTCCAAATGTGATACCAAATCGGCCACAAAGTTTCAATCAACCTAGAGTGCAGCAACCATTTCAAATGCAACCACCACCAATACCACATCCAGTACCGCAACCAGCTTCGCAAAACTCAGGTATGTCTCTCGAAGATATTGTTAATGCACTTGCCACTGACACAATGCAATTCCAGCAGGAAACTGGGGCAAGTATCCAAAACCTGGCAAATCAAATGGGACAATTGGCTACTAGCATGAGCAAATTCGAGGGCCAAGACACAGAAAAATTATCTTCTCAAATGGTGATCAATCCAAGCGAGACTGCTAGTGCGATAACTTCGCGAAGTGGAGAGCATTTAGATGTCTTACCAGGAAAATCACAAACTGATGAAGGAGATGACACCACATCCACCATGAACAAAACATTAACTTCTCAGGTAAATCCTATAACTCCTATTCCTTCATATGTTACTCCTCCACTTTTTCCTAGTAGATTTGCAAAATCGAAGAAGGAGGAACAAGAACAAAAAATCCTGGAAACTTTTTGCAAAATCGAGGTAAATATACCACTTCTGGATTCTATCAAGCAAGTACCTTGTTATACAAAATGTCTGAAGGAGTTATGCACCAGCAAGAGAAAGTTAAAAGGGAATGAGAAAGTAAGTGTGGGGGAAAATGTTTCACCTGTATTGCAAAGAAAAATTCCTCCGAAATGCAAAGATCCTGGTACGTTCACCATTCCATGCATCATTGGTAAAACCAAGTTTGAAAGAGCTATGTTAGATTTAGAAGCATTTATTAACATCATGCCATATTCTATTTATGCTTCTTTAAATCTTGGACCTTTTGCGAAAACTGGTATTACCATTCAACTTGCTGATCATTTTAATGCATATCCAAAAGAGTTGTGGAAGATGTGCTTGTGCAGGTGAATCAATTGGTTTTCCCAGCAAACTTCTATGTCCTTGAAATTGAGGATGAGACCTCTCCTAATCCAACTCCGATTCTTTTAGGGAGACCATTCTCGAAAACTGTTAGACCAAGATTGATGTTCATGATGGCACTCTCATCATAGAGTTTGATGGCAAGGTGATATGTTTCAATATTTTTGAGGCAATGAGGTACTCTAGTGACTTACATTCTGTTTTTGCAGTTGACGTTGTTGATTCTTTGCCACAACAATATTTTGAGTTAACTCGCAAGAATGGATTGGATGTAGCTATTAGTGAGCATATAGGGATAGAAAATTCCAATGAATCAGGAATTTTGATACAAGTGTCTAAAGAAATGGAGGAAGCTATGGCATACTTAGATGAGACTATAGCTATAATCACAAACAGGTATGATGTTTCGTACATTGAATTGCCTTTATCTACTGAGAAACTTCTTCCTTCTGTGATGAAAGCCAATACCTTGGAGCTTAAGTCACTTCCAGATCATTTGAATCATGGATTCTTGGGTGAGAATGATACTTTGCGAGTTACAATGGAAATGGGCCTTGCACGAATACAAGAAGATAAACTCGTCCGAATACTTACAGATCACAAAATAGCTATTGAGTGGACAATTGTTGAAATCCAAGGCCCATCCATATGCATTGACCGTATCTTGTTAGAAGAGGGATCCAAGCCCATTAGAGAAGCACAACAGAAATTGGATCCTCCCATGATGGAACCAACGTCGGGCTGAGGACGTTAAACCAAGCGCTTATTGGGAGGCAACCCAATGTTTTTGAAAAATAAAAAAAGAAGAAAAGAAAAATAAAATGAGGTAGTAATGATCAATTTTTGTGTCTCGAGGAGATTCCATTCGTAGGCTATCAAATTGATCAGGTTTTATCTCTCTTTGACATCTGTCTCATTTGTTTTTATTTGTTTTTACTTGTTTTTTACTTTTGTTTGTTATTGTGTTGTTATCTTTTTTATGTGTCTTTAGTTTCGTCTCTACTCTTTTCTTTTCCTTTCTTGTGTTTAATTTGATTATTCCGTGCTTCAAGTTCAGTTGTGCAACAGCTTGAGGAAACATTCAAACGGGAGTTGAAGCCATTGTTCGAAGGTTTGAAACGTGCATATCTGGGAGAAGAACAAACTCAACCGCAGTATCGGTAATATCTCTCCTTTTCTTCTCTTCAATGGATGCTGATATCTTTCTATCGAACCTTCGTAAATATTTCCCTTCACTTCCTCAAATGCTGTGTTTAAAATATATAAAGTACGGATGACTAGACTTTGGGCATTGATGCTCCTAAATGTGCCTGCTGATATCCGATGGCTTATCGAAGCCAAGGTGAGATTCTCCGGTGAGCCGGACATTAATCTCGCAAAATACATGCCTGGTCTAGGGAAGAGCTACTACGCCAAGAGGCGAAGAGCGAAAAGGTTACAAGTATGTTATAAATGTGCTAGATGGAATTGTAACCATACTTGTCGTTCATTAGGTTTTGCGTCCAGGAATAGAGAAGATAAACTTTCATTTATTAAGAATGGTTTGAGTAATGAGTCGCTGGATAATGTTTTATTAACTCTTGAGTCACATTCTTGCGGACTTGTTCAGCGTGATTGCTTAATCTATGGACACAATTTCGTGATGAATTGCAGTGTTATAGTCTAGGGAATCTGACTAAAAACGACCCTGTTTGCCAGTTTATAATAAAACTGGATGGGAAGCAAATCCCCGACTCATAGAAGGCGTTTCAGCCGTTACTGGACGTAAAACCAGAGGAAGATGTGAGCCACAATCACAACTACTTGTATATTTGAATGTGTGTTGTTGTTGTAGAATTTCTTTCTTGTTTCGTTTGATCTGATTATCAATGTTGTTTTTTTTTGTTGTTGTTGTTTGTTGATTTTGTTTGTTTTAATTTCAAGTTTTCTTTTTGACAAACCATATGACTACCCCATGACATAAGCACACGTGGCAGACAAGTGTGGAGGTTTTGTCAACCTCCGCCGAAAGTATATCTTTACTTTTCATGTTTCACGTGGGAGACAAGTGTGGCAGTTTTTTTCAAACCCCACCGAAAGTTTATCTCTATTTTTTCATGCACACGTGGGCGACAAGTGTGGAGGTTTTGTCAAACCCCACCGAAAGCATATCTCATTTTTTCAAATCTTGGGGCGATAAATCTGCATCGAGCAACCCCCACCGAAAGTATGTCCCAATGTGTCAAAATTTGAGAGTTTTATGGGTGTATATATACATTCTGCATATTTTCA